>JASAMZ010005512.1:0-17233 GCA_030248115.1 Linhomoeus sp. GSCO2_2 | reverse complement strand
AGTTTTAAAATTTAAGCTGTTTGTAATTGTCGAAATTTGGGAATTTTGACAAAACCCTTTAAAATATCCCTAATTTCGTGAATTATAAAATCCGAAATTATGTCACAAATTCATCGCGTCTTATGCCCTTTCCATTTCAGCAAAAACTTTGCCGATACGACTTGCAAATAAAAGTGTCATTTTTGACATTTTCATATTTTAATTGTAAATATCTCGAAATAGCGAAATTAGCAACAGAAACGGACAACGGCGCGTTACTCAGCGCATTCGACTCCATCGGGTGGCACTAACCGTCATGTCTAGTTTTGTGACACACACACACCCACAGAAACACACACACACGAACAGACAATAGCGTCCGTATATATACTCGCCGCCCTGGGGGGCGGCGAAAATACAGCCGCCTAAGTACGCATCAATGGCAATCACAGCTTGGTTCACTCATTCTTCTCAACCATGTACTTCGTTGTCCTGTGGTGTCCGGTGTTCATTCCACGGAATTTTCAATCATACAACAGCTAACGAATAGTAAGCCGTTTCGCTTCCACTGTTGGGCAAGTTTGTCTACAAGAACTATGGAGAAAGGAGTGTCGCTTTGCACGCTATTCTTCCCAAAATAAACGCTGGGCAATAACAATATGAACAAAAGAACACGCTGAATGAAGCGTGCACCAAACAGATTGTCACTTATCAGCAGGTGAAGTCACGAACATTCGGCGGATTGTTTCGGAATTACTTTTCCTACGGACAAACCTGCCACAATCGCAAATGTGTTCCAGAAGTAACGGTCTAGGATAGCTCAGAGAACTGTAAGCTGAAAATGGCATCGCACTTGCTACAGATATTGCTGAGTTACTTGATTCTGCCCCAGTCGATAGTCGAAGGGACTCACCGTACCACTCGGCACGCCAGGTGGGTTGCACGAAACAGCAGCACATTGCGAGCATTGGGCACTTCGACTTGTTTCAATGAGTCACATATGCCTTGTCCGATCGACTAATATGCCTTGTCCCATTGGACATGCTTTTGGAATAATAAATATTGCGCGTCATTTCCTATAACAAGCTGTGTGTGTAACAAGCTGTTTTAAAAAAGTAGAGTTGTTTTATTAATACAGAGTGGTTTGTGAGTCTCTTAAAGTGGAAGAGTAAAAGAGTGGATACTTTTGTAAAGTATTTCGAAGCCTTTCCGATATGACGCGCGCCCGCCCGGAGTCCACTATTCATGCGCTACTTCTGACACGCTCCTTCCTTTCTGAGAGGTTCTTGCAGGGCAACATTGGGATCGCCCGGGATTAATTTTTTGAGCAAGGCACACGCATTTTTGAGCTGTTGTTGCAAGGCAACATTGGGATCGCCCGGGATTAATTTTTTTAGCAGACAAAGTTGTTCGTAAGACAAGGGTTTAAAAAAACAAAAGTATTTCTTTAGAAATGACCGTTCGACAACTGCCTCCACGTAAGCTTTCAAACGGTCGAACGAATGCCGCTCTACAACGTAAGACGAGCGAGTTAGGGCCCATTTGCTGTTTGAACCTTTGGGTTACTGTAGCTCGCGATATTCAAACTTTTGAGTTTCGACCAATAGAAGAACAAATGATCAGTGAGTCAAGAGCTATCCAGCAACTCAAGATCGTCTCTCTATGACGCACGCTGAGCGAGTTAGAGCGATTTCTATGCTAAAACGCAAGGATGTCGCTTTTCGTGGTGCGTGTTTGCGTAATTAACAAATTTTTTACGCCAAGTGAAAAAGCACGTCGAGACCTTTTAGTTGACCTATCGCACGCCGGTCTACGACGTAAGACGAGCGTGTTAGAGCCGTTTTGCGTTTTGAACCCTCGGGTTACTGTAGCGCGCGCAATTCAAACTTTTGAATTTCGAGTTCTCTTAACGGAATTATCAGTGTGCCAAAACCTATTCACCGAACTCAAGATCGTCTCTCTATGACGGAAGACGAGCGAGTTAGACAAATTTCGCGTTTTAAACCTTTGGGTTACTGTAGCTTCCGAAATTCAAACTTTTGAGTTTCGACCAATAGAAGAACAAATGATCAGTGAGTCGAGAGCTATCCAACCAACTCAAGATCGTGTCCCTACGACGCACGCTGAGCGAGTTAGAGCGATTTCTGCCTTAGAAACGCAAGAATGTCGCTTTTCGTGTTGCGTGTTTGCGTAATTAAGAAAATTTGTAATGCCAAACGAAAGAGCACGTCGAGACCTTTTAGTTGAGCTATCGCACGCCGCTCTACGACGTAAGACGAGCGAGTTAGAGCCGTTTTCCTTTTAGACCTTCGGGTTACTGTAGCGCGCGCATTTCAAACTTTTGAATTTCGAAACCTCTTAGCGCAATTCTCAGTGAGTCGAGACCTATCCATAAAGCCCAAGATCTCCTTCCTACGACGTTCCAACGCCGAGATATGAGAGCGTGACGAACGAACGAACGGACGGACGCACGCACGCACGATAAGCTCTCGTAGGGGTTCGCCCGGCTGAGGCCGGGCGAAAAAAGTTCAACCTATACTTTGTGTCTGTCAAATGTTGGTGAACAGCATAGTGAACTTTGTACACATCGTTAGCCGCATCACGAGAAAGTGTCTTGAGAATGTGTACCTTAATGCCAAGTGCAGCTATCCCCACGATACGGTTGTCTGTACAGCTGATCTGAAGCTCAGTGATATCGCCGCGTTCGCTATATGTTATCGGCATGATACGACGCCGTTTATCTGATGTTTCCTACCTGTGTGAAAACGTCACATCCAACAAAAAACTTGCCAAAAGTTTGGTGCGAGCAAATTCCTGTGTTCAGCGTACGCATTTCTGTTTCCGAGTGCACATTCATCATTATCATCAATAAACAACTGTTCTGGCCATCAGACGAAAATCTCGATTTTGACATTTATTTAAAATTTTAATTCTAAATATCTCAAAATTGGAATTATTAAAAATGTAAACCTGTGTCACAAATTCTTATTGGCATACGGCCTTACCATTTCCGTGTTCAAATTCGTCAAAAAACGGCGTTCTATTTTGTTGATTTATAAAATTTTAAAAAATAATCACGTATTTCTATTAAATTCCATACTTGCACAAAATTTCTCTTGCATTACAAATTATCCGCAGTCCATGCTCCTTCCATTTCTGAGGAAATTTCGCCGCTATATCATCAGGTTAAAAAGTCGATTTTTGACATTTCCATATTTTGATTGAAAATATCTCGAAATTGGAATTTATTAAAATATAAACCTATCCACAATTCTTCTATTCGTAGGCCTTACCATTTTCCGCATTCAAATTCATTCAAAAATAGTTCTATTTTAGTCAATTTATGCAATTTTTACCGAAATAGTCACATTCTTCTAAATTCCACATTTGCAAAAAATTTCTTTTGTGTTACAAATTATCTACGGTCCATGCTCCTTCCATTTCTGAGAAATTTCGCGGCTAGCGCATTCGCGACGAAAAAGTCGATTTTCGAACTTTTCGAATTTTAATTGCGAAATCTCTCGAAAATTCGAAATTAGCAACACAAACGGACACCGGATCCGTACTAAGCAGCCTCAATCTCTTGGCAGCCGTTTGTCACATACTTTGCTTCGGTGCCACGAACGGACAGACTGACTCATTGACTGACAGACAGACAGACACAGAAACAGAGACAGACAGCTCAGACAGACAGCTCAGACAGACAGCTCAGACAGACAGCTCAGACAGACAGCTCAGACAGACAGCTCAGACAGACAGCTCAGACAGACAGCTCAGACAGACAGCTCAGACAGACAGCTCAGACAGACAGACAGAGGGGGGGGGGGCGGCGAAGAACGAACGAACGAACGAAGCTCAGACAGACAGACAGACAGCTCAGACAGACAGACAGCTCAGACAGACAGACAGCTCAGACAGAAAGACAGCTCAGACAGACAGACAAGGGGGGGGGGGCGCTCGGACAGACAGACAGCACAGACAGACAGCGACAGCCGGACAGACAGACAGACAGCTGGGCGGGCGGGCGGGCGGGCGGGCGGGCGGGCGGGCGGGCGGGCGGGGGGCGGGCGGGCGGGCGGCCGGGCGGGCGGGCGGGCGGGCGGGCGGGCGGGCGGGCGGGCGGGCGGGCGGGCGGGCGGGCGGGCGGGCGGGCGGGCAGGCGGGCGGGCGGGCGGGCGGGCGGGCGGGCGGGCGGGCGGGCGGGCGGGCGGGCGGGCGGGGCGGGCGGGCGGCCGGGCGGGCGGGGCGGGCGGGCGGGCGGGCGGGCGGGCGGGGGGGGGGCGGGCGGGCGGGCGGGCAGGCAGGCAGGCAGGCAGGCAGGCAGGCAGGCAGGCAGGCAGACAGACAGACAGACAGACAGACAGACAGACAGACAGACAGACAGACAGACAGACAGACAGACAGACAGACAGACAGCCAGGCAGCCAGGCAGACAGACAGACAGACAGACAGACAGACAGACAGACAGACAGACAGACAGACAGACAGACAGACAGACAGACAGACAGACAGACAGACAGACAGACAGACAGACAGACAGACAGACAGACAGACAGACAGACAGACAGACAGACAGACAGACAGACAGACAGACAGACAGACAGACAGACAGACAGACAGACAGACGGACAGACGGACAGACAGACAGACAGACAGACGGACAGACGGACAGACGGACAGACGGACAGACGGACAGACGGACAGACGGACAGACGGACAGACGGACAGACGGACAGACAGACAGACCGACAGACGGACAGACGGACACACGCACAGACGGACAGACGGACAGACGGACAGACGGACAGACGGACAGACGGACAGACAGACAGACAGACAGACAGACAGACAGACAGACAGACAGACAGACAGACAGACAGACAGACAGACAGACAGACAGACAGACAGACAGACAGACAGACAGACAGACAGACAGACAGACAGACAGACAGACAGACAGACAGACAGACAGACAGACAGACAGACAGACAGACAGACAGACAGACAGACAGACAGACAGACAGACAGACAGACAGACAGACAGACAGACAGACAGACATTGTCATCCGAATATATACACCTCGCCGCGCTGAGGCGCGGCGAAAAAATAATTCTACAACTTTGTACGCCTCAATTATTGCAGAATGCGTCAACACGTTGACCACCTGCTCAGTTGGGACAACGGCACTGGAGGGATGGACTTCAATGGCATCATCACAAAGGAATTCGCAGAGTTCCACTCGCTGTCTCGAAATGACAAAATGTTCCTATCTTAGTTAAAATGTTTGATAACACTACTCTGCTGCAGCATATAATGCATGTAAAATTGCTGCAGCATCGACTATTCCTGGCCTTTTGGCTGCGTTCTACTGACTTGCATGGAGGAAGCGACCGATCGGTTTCCTCCCTCTCGCAATTTGAGCGCTCACGTGGTACTGGAGCAGTGAATAAATAAGTAAATAAATAAATAATTGAATGTAAATAAACAGACAATAAGTAACGTAAGAACCAATTGAATAGAGCAATGGGTTAATCAGCAGATAAATTAAATAAACCAACAAATTAGACATAAATGATAACACAGTAAGTAAATTAATAAATAAATGAATGAATAGGTAAATGATTGGCTGGATAAATAAATAAATACATAAATATATGTGTCAATAGAGCAATAAGCAAGTAAGAATAAAAGCAAAGGAATAAAAAAATGGTAAATAAATTAATTTATAAACAGAAAGACAGGTCTGCTTCTGTTTCTCTTGGCTTGGACTCACTTCCACATTTCCACAGGTGGACATCCATGACTGTATGAAAGCCTGGCAGGGCTATGACTCCATGACCAGACATCGACTTGGGCGAGCTCACCTTCGAAATATTGCTAACAAAAGAACTGGCTATTTGACAGAGATGATGCGTGCCTCAAGGTCACCCATTGCACAATTGATTGTAACTATCTACTGTATCGCATGGAAAATGCAAATAGGTAGATGCTGATAATATAACTCATAGTAATGGAAAACTGGGTTTCCTTGAGGAAGGTGCCTTTGCAAAAGATGGAAGAGTCGAGCCCAGAATATCTAATGCAACAGTGTTATAAACATACCAAGCACTCTCTCGAATATTCATTAATACACCTCGTCTAAAGTAACGTCACCATTGTTCATCCATCTCAGGAGGTCCAAATGCGCAAAAGCCCTACTTCGTTGTCCCGTGTGGAATTTCGAGGTTCTGATGGCGGAGAGAGCCTATCGTGCGGCGTACGTCAATTGGAAAGCCAGCAATCCAAGAGCCAAGCACCGTAAGAGGGCCATACTCCAGTGGGTGGACGCATGGCTGACGACTCCTTTGGGCCTGGTTGGAGGCCTGCTCTCTTTGGCATTGATCCATCTGGCTTTCAGAGGGGAGAAGGAAGAGACCAGGTGTGACGGCCAGTGCTGGATGGTAGAGCTGTGTAAGTAGGCAAGGGACGCGTACCTATGTAGGCATGAGGTGATCGCCTAGGGTAGGAAGTGTTCAAAACTGGAGTAGAGTGGAGCAGAGTTAGGATTGTGGCGCACTCCAGTCTCAGGCTATTTGGACATGATCAGTTCATGAAGACATCTGCTGCTCCCAGTATCACCAGCGTGTAGTGTCAGCGGCTGAGGAGCTCAGTTTTAGGTTTGGTCAGTCGTTCAGGCTGCTGACAGTATCCCTTACCTGTGTGCTTGTAGCACTGCATGACTGCCAATTTCACTAGACGAAGTGGTTAACATAGACACCCTGGAAAGAGGATTCCCCCATGCTAGCGATGGTACAAGTGGTCTCCCCAAGTCGATCGATACATCCAGGGTGTCTATGTTAACTACTGACGAACCTCTCTCTGTATCTCAGGGCCGTTCGGGACTTCCACCAGATGGAGGTGCTCACAGACCTGGCCACTTCCCTCTCCAGTCTCTTGTACTCAACTCAGCTGGTGGTAGCTTTGAATTCCTGGACGCTGGACTGTCTATTGGAGCTCCCAGTCGCGACGGTTTTGGCCACTTGGTTGCTGACAAATCCCTTGATCGTTATGAACCAGGACCCTCTGTTGCATTCGATACGTAATGTTCAATTGAGGTGGCATCCTTCGTAAATAACTCCAACAACACTCATGGCAATACTTTGCCTTTCTGTGCAGTCAAAGATGCAGTCGCCTCAATTACTGTCCAATAAAATTGTGTTGTTACCCGTTTTGTTAATATGCTTCTTCTTGTCCATTGCTGGCTGTAATCTTTGCATTTTTTCGCCCGGCCTCAGCCGGGCGACACCCTAGGAGAGCTCGGCGTGCGTGCGTGCGTGCGACCGTCCGTGCGTCCGTCCGTCCGTCTGTTACGCTCTCGGATCTCGGCGTTGGAAAGTCGTAGAGAGGAGATCTTGGGCTCTGCGGATAGGTCTCCACTCACTGATCATTCAGCTAAGAGGTTTCGAAATTCAAAAGTTTGAATTGCGCGCGCTACAGTAAGTCGAATGTCAAAACGCAAAAGGGCTCTAGCTCGCTCGTCTTACGTCGTAGAGCGGCAATCGACACGTCAGGTGAAAGCTCTCGACGCGTTCTTTCATGCAACTGCAAAAGTTCTTTCAATTACGCAAACACGCACCGCCGAAAACGCCATTCTCAACAATTTGATGCTAAAATCGTTCTAACTCGCTCAACTTGCGTCGTAGAGAGACAATCTCAAGGTCAGTGGATAGCTCTCGACTCGCTGATCATTTGTTCTCCTATGGTCGAAACTCAAAAATTTGAATTTCGCGAGTTACAGTAACCCGAAGGTTTAAAACGCAAAACGGCTCTAACTCGTCTGTCTTGCGTCGTAGAGAGGTGATCTTGAGCACCTTGGATTGCTCTGGACTCATTGATTATTTGTTCTCCCGCTGGTCAAAACTCAAAGTTTGAATTTCGCGAGTTACAGTAACCCAAAGGTCCGAAAACGCAAAACGGCTCTAACTCGCTCGTCTTACGTCGTAGAGCGGCGATCGACTCGTCAGGTGAAAGCTCTCGACGTGTTCTTTCATGCGGCAGCAACAATTTTTAACATTACGCAAACACGCACCACGGGAAACGCCATTCTCGAGATTCGAACACTAAAATCGCTCTAACTCGCTTGATTTGCGTCGTTGAGAGACGATCTCGAGCTCAGTGAATGGCTCACGACTCACGGATTATTTGCAAAACTTGCTCTGTCATATGTTTGGCAAAACTTTGACACGTTTTTGTCACTTTTTTAAAAGCGTTGCTCAAAAGAGGGATTTTCTTGCTCTAAAAACCAAACTCCGGGCGATATCAATATTGCTAAGCAATACCCTCTTGCGAAGGGGGAGCTCGTGAAGCGGAGCAATACGGGCGATGAGCTCTCGCACTCTCTGCAGAAAGAACGAAACTCTATGCAATGTCAGTCAGAATACAAACTCAACTTTTTGGCACTCCGCCGCTTGAAAAGCGAAGGAGTGCTATAGGAGCGGTAAAAGCCCACAGTTAACACCTTCGGGGCTGGCGCTCGCTACGAAGCACCTAGGGGGCCAAATTTTTTTTGAAAGATAGCTTAGGACGACGCGCAGCGTGCTCGGGGGGTGAAATAATTTCGGCGGTGTACGAATTTTGCGAAAATTCAAAAATTCAAATTTTTGCTAAGTAAAAAAAAAAAAGACGCCATAACTTTCGCAAAAGTGGCTCGAATTTGGTGATTTTTGGATATGTTGTAGACCTTTGGGTCCTCTACGAAGCGGGACTGGAACGGGCTCCCTAGGTGGTCCGACGCGGGAGTACGGTAGAAAATACAAAATTTTGAATTTTTTTTCGACCTTTAAAAAATCATAACTCGAGTTTGCGACGGTGGATCCTCGCCAATTTAATTTCTGACCTGGACACTTCTATTACCTTTCATTCGAGACCAACACCGCCGAGATCGGTCTTGTCGTTCGGGAGATCCGCGGTGGCAAAAGTCCCGGGTCCCGAGCGGAAAATTGGGATTTTCGACTTTGAATGGATTTTTGGGCCGGAAGGCGTGCCTTTAGCGGCAAATTGACCATTGCATCGTGTTCTGCGTTAAAAGTTGGTCTAGACGAAGTGTTTTGACCATTTTGAAGTACCGTATCCCGGCCGCGCCGAATTTTTGAATCCCGGGGTCAAATTTTCGAAATCGAGTTTTCACTTGTTTTGGGGGTTTCCGACGACGCTGAACACGAATCCGGTGTTTGTTTTGCGATTTGGGACACCTATCGGCACCCGGCCGGCCAAAAATTGGGTCCCGGGGTCGAACTTTCAAAATTGTGTTGACAGTTGCGTGACTCGTGTTTGGGCTTTCTGACGCCGCAAAACACGAATCCGTCGTTTGTTTGGCGATTTGCGGTGTATTTAGCCTGATTTTGATCAATACTCACGCTCTGTAAAATTTCGCGAAATGCCGAAAATACCGTCCGCCATTGATTTTGCTGCGCCTACAGTACGCCGTCCATATAAGACGCGCTGAGAAAGGCGTCTACGCACGCGCAATCGAACCGAGTAATAGGAGCATCGTACTGTAGCACTAGTGCCACCCACGCCGTCCACCCCAGCGGGGAGCCCCCGCTGTGTAGCGTAGATAAGGCGCACCTGTACAATTGGGGCGCCGCTGGCATTCTACATTGTGAGATGGACAGTCAGCGGTCAGTTCAGCCTGCTCCACCGCGTCACTTGCGCCACATCGGCACTTGCTGGAGTTTCTGTGCCCCCGTCTGCTAAAACAATCACGCGGAGTGCCTATCTGACACTCGAGGAGTGTCACGTATCACTTGTTAATACCGGAGCTTGTTGCGTTTCTGTGTGAAAGCTCGGTAGAACGATAGTCCTTCAATTCAACCTTAGTACATTCTTTGACTTTCAATAACAATGCCTTTAAGCTTGTTATAGTAGCTCAACACTGGCGTGCAACAGAGTTCAGGTGTCACAATTCTTGCTGGCCAAAGAGCGAGCCTCGGCACTTGAGCTAGCCTACGTCAGTCCATCCACGAAACGAACCCTCGGAACGACTTTGTTACTGTTCGGCGTCACATTTGCGAGCTACACAGTCCTCACCGTTCCCTTTGTATTGGGCGCCAACGAGTGGACATTCAGCAGACTCAGCAGAATGCTTGGTGGAGTCTTAGCTAATGCTAGTCATACGTTCTTCTTGGGAGGGTTGTTCGCAGGCCAATTGTATTACATCGTGAAGTTCCGGCAGCAGTTCGTCAACTGGGCAGCTGGTTCAGGCCTGGGATTGGATGAGGTTGGTCGGTTGCGTTCTGGAGCTTCAGCGCTGAAGAGACTTTTACACACAAAAGTAACCGCATTATGGATAGCATAGGTTGCCGTGCAACCTAGAGCACCCATCCCCCCGCCGCCCCACCACCACCACCTCACGGTGGTGCAGCATGCAGCCGCTCCCACCCCCCCCCCCCCCCCACTCCTCGTCCCCCCCCCCCCTCCCCCACCCCGCAACATGTGGTAAACTATGGTCCTCACTTCCCTTTGCACTCACTATCACTAGTTCCCAATTCTATGCTGTTGCAGGCGTCGCTCGTGGAGCGGCGCGCCATGGTCAGACGCCATCTGGGTCTGCTGCTGGGTTCCACAGGTCTCAACATCCTCTGCGTCTCTGTCATCTGCAGCTGCAGTCTTCTGCTGCTCTGCTTCGAAGTGTCCTACTTCCTGCGCGTCTCAGACTATTCCAGTCTGCTCTACAGTCGCCTCTACAGCTTCTTCTACAGTCAGAAGAGATGGGCTGCCAATACCTCACACTTCGCCTCTGATCTGAACAGCTCTCTGGGAATTGTGTTCTACGTTCTGTTCGCCAGCCGGTTCAAAACGGCGTTTCTGTGGATGGCGATGCCTATTGTCAAAATGCTTGGAAGAGTGAAGTCATGGACTGCGTGTGAGAGGGGGAGGGAAAGAGAGGACACAGGAAGAGAGAGAGGAAACCCTAAGAACAGGGGAATGCTAAGGAGTGAGAGAGGCTCGAAGTGAAGAGAAGAAGACTACATGAAGGGAACGTGTCGCAGTGGGGGAGAAATGATCAGTAGACATTCCTCGTTTGAGGTCCGTCAACTTTGTCCTTTTGTTTGATCGGGGTTGTCGTCGCAGTTGTGTTCGTGTCGTCAAGTCTGTGAGCTTCAACGAATAGAAGGGCAAGCTTCACTGGACCTTTGTTGATTGTCGTAGAGCGGTTGCTTGATTGCAGTTATGTACATACATAGAAGGCGCTACACAGGTACTCTATACTATAAGGGCCTCATAGCCAATAGATACTAGGTACGTACTTTATACTACAAATATTGAAGGTGGAGTTGCCTATGAGGAACCGCCGCCTTCTCTTTGCGTCTGTCCTCAATGTAACGTTCAAGTGTTGGCAGCAGGAGTCGATCGATAAATCGCGTCACAGAGGGAAGGAACAGCGTTCACTCTCGCGCACTTCAGCTAGTGCGAAGCTCTTGGTTGTATGGTACTCCCTCTACCTACTGAGGTTAGCAGAGAACTTCACATACAAACAACAGGCAGCAGGCAAAACGCTAGCGGAGCTTGCAAACACGATGGTTTGTCTCCCAGTTGAAGACATGACGCAGGAGAAAGATTTGGGTATGCTTCCATTCGGTCGGCAATGAGACTTTGGAGTTGCTGCCAACCATTTGTCGTTGGGTTGAGTGTAGTGCTTTTAGGTCGCGGGTTTAATAAGAAATGGAAAGCGGTGGTCGCATTCCTTCTCGTCTTGGCGGTTGGAACGACGGCGAGCACCCTGATTCTATGGTATCGCTTGGAGAAATCCGCGAAACTGCAACGACGCATTCACTACGGTTCATTCCTACATCTTGTTCCGTTGTTAGCATCGCCACAGGAGCCGATACGTGCATTCGTCCTACATTTGTAGAATTCGACGTCCAGGCAAATGCCATTGGGCGGGCGCTCCAGAAGTTACAGGTGCCCCTGCATGACGCCCAGAAGGTCACTGTCGCATCTATGCAGTGGCGTCGCAGACAGACTTCAGGTACAAAGCAGAGGGCTTGCCCTAAGTCTTAGTACTCCAGACGCGTGTTGAATGAGTGAGCATTACCCTCTAGAACTGGAGAGCATCAAGTGGGCTCTGAAACACGAAGCCAACATCTGGGAGGAGGAGTGGCGCGAGGCGTCTGCCGAAATGGCTGTCCAGATGACGCTGCTGAAGGAGCAAAGTGGCCAGTTGGCTGCTGTGGCACGCAGAGTGGATGATCTGGAGAAAGCTCTGCGGAAGGTTGCGGCTGAAAGGCCGCAAGTCGATAGACGCCTGATGTCGCAACTTCAGGTGTGATACAGAAGCAAGGCTTGAAAGCTTGACACTCTATGAAGTGCCCTACGCTTTGTCTTATCCTGCCTGTGCCGAAATTGGCGTCTGTTTCTGTATTACAAGCCTCCATGAGGCCATCATTAGAACAGGTGCCTGCTTCTGTGCAGTAATTGTTACTTGTACTTCAGCCGCCGACGTTGGCTGCTGAGAGCGACAAGACTAAGTGGATTGACGACAAGGATGAATCTTTCCTGAGTCGACTGGCCTCCAGATACGCAGAATACAAGATCAAGCACGGGATTTTGACTCCCTACCGATAGGAGCGATTGACATCCATTCGAGCTTTTTAAGACTGCTTTGAATGAGTGATTTTCTCTGTCTGTCTCAATGAAGTACGAAATCTCTGTCTCAATGAAGTACGAAGGCTGACGAGCGCCATTTCGCGCAGAGAGAAAAGGCCGTCTCTATAGGAGCGCTAAAATCGTTTCTAAAACGGGCTAATTTTGTGGTTTAATGGAGTGCGACTTGTCAAGTGGAGTGGCCATTCAACCTCCTGTAATCGCATGGTCGCTAGGAGGTCGTGGTGACGACCGGGGTTTCTAATAAAACGCATCCCTGAGATTCAAGAGCTCCCAGACTAGCGCAAAGCCGACGCTGACTTCGTCGGCGCAACGCGATCTGACGTATTTTCCCTCCTTGACCTAATTTATCGTTCGAAATATTCGGACACGTGAAGCGCCATGTCGTTTGGGCTCAAGCGCAGCTCAGTCATCTCATATGACTATCTTGGGCAGATGAAGACAATCGAAGTCATCTTCCTTTGCCTGCTTGCCTGGCCGCTTCTGGCCGATGGGAATACTGAAACCGAATGTCCCTCGGGCATTCGCGGCAGTAACCAGCCATTTTGGATGGGCGTCATATGCAGTCGAGCTGCCAAAGAGAAGGACAACAGATGCTTCTGGAGAGCCACCAACCGCACCGTCACAGAGCGCGAATTGAGGCACGCCTCGAATCCGGACATTCCAGTCACTCAAGCGGCTGACTGTACCCAGCGCCCATATCCGTTGGAAAGACCTACAGCTTGGTTTTGCTGCGCAACATCTTCCTACATGTGCAAGGGCACTGCCAATACTACGCCGTCTGTGAGACAGGTGTTAATGTTCGTCCAAGTTGCTAAAATCGATTGTAGCAGCTATACAGTATGGACATACATACCATGTTCATCTTGTACACAAAGCTCTGGATCGCACCGCACTTCTTCAATTGCAGCGTACTCGAAAGAGGACTCGTGCAGGGGGTTAATTTTCCAAAACAGCAAGTGCCTGGTCTACTCAGAAAAGAAGACGGACTTCTTTCGAGCTCACGGATTCTGCCGGCGTATTGGCGCGAAGCTCTTCAACTTCGAGGGAAGCAGTCATTGGGAAATTGGTGCCTTTCTGAGCGACAACGGAGCGCTAGAATGGGAAGGCGGAATAATGACGACAACAGCGACTACTACTACTATAACAACGCCAACCACGGCGACCACGACAACGACCACTACGACGACAACCACCACCACGACAACCACGACGACGTCCACGACGGCAACGACCACCACGATAACCACGACAACCAAGACGACCACCACGACGACAACGACGACCATGACAACGACCACCAAAACAACGACCACCACAAGAACCACGACAACGGCCATGACAGCGACTACGAGCACGACCACCACAACAACAGTCACGACGACCACAACGACCACCACAACGACCACCACAACGACCACCACAACGACAACGACTACCACAACGATCACCACGACAACCTCAACAACCACTACAATGCTAGGACATACACGGAAGCCGATGACTGAAACGGAGGAGACTGTAGCCACCGTCATGGCCACCTTTGGGGAGGCGCTACTCGTCTTCTGCAGCCTCTTCTCTCTCACCGCTTTCATTGTGTTGAGGTTCGGTTGTGAGTGTAACCGAGAGAGGAGAAGGGAGGGTTGTTGAACGAGGGATAACCCCTAACCCCGCAATTACGAGATACTGTACCATAATATTCAAAGCATTTGAAATTTTCAGAGACAATTCCATTGAGAAGAATATCCATCGAAACGAAGAGATCGCGCTGGCGTTGCTCCATGCCAGCCTCAGCTACAACAAAGACAGAGATGACAACAGGGTACACGACATGATGATTTTGATTGGGTTTTGAATGCCATGAAAATCCTTGAAACGCTCGCACATTCCATGCCATTTCAGCTTCACATGTGCCATATGGGCTCTCTCGTTGAAATCTACTTGGGCCTCGTAGTGTCATTCTTCTTTCTTCTGGAAGGGCTCCAATCCTACGCTGTGCTTGCCAACATGATCAGAAGAGGAGGCGTTTTCAGCAAGCCAACGTGTGTGTTTATTGGGTGGGTGATGCCTGCCATTGGACTTACACCACTGGGAATGGTGTGGTACAACCAGATGCCATCGACCTTCAGGTGGGTGCTGCAATTTTCAAGAAATTAATGGGTGATACTGTAAAATTGCTGCGTTTTGCAGCTGCTGGATCAACTGGGACGTCACTGCGATCAAGTTGGTCAATCTTCTGATGGTGGGGCTGCCATGCGCAGCTGCAGTAGTGATGTCAGAGGAGATTCCACTGTGGCAACAGAGGAACAACCACTATGTGATGCCTGGGGCAAACCTGTACCAGAGGACCACAGCGCAGTGAGTATTGTGCAGCCAGCCGTTGCTGGTATTGTTCGCCAGAAATGAGAGGTTTTGCAGTAGGACAAGTCACTGCGAAACGACTCTGAAGTCCAAAGACACAAAGATAGATTTGAGCATCAGTCCAGTACATACATATTCTGACACCGCAATTCATCAATTCAGCACCAATCGTTTCGGCTTGATGTTGATCAGTCCCCTGTTCCTGATCTCGACGCTGTTTGGCAGCTATGCGGTCCACGAGCAGCGTTTGGCCCTCTTCTCCATGCTCTTTGTTGTCAACGTCGCAATGGCTCTCTCCTTGCTCTTATTTCACACACTAAGCACCTGGGAGGTTAGTGGCCAGACTCGACCCTTGTAGACCTAGGCGAACCCTGAATGATGTGTACTGAAATGTTTCCAGCTTTTACTAGATTCTAACTGAAGTGTAGTAAAGAAGAGACTAACATACAGAAAGAGATGCAAGAGAGGAAAGAGACGTGATGAAAGCAGCGCAGTTCATATACAGGGTGTCCCAACAAAACCGGGCAACTTCAAACTCGAATAACTTTTGCGTTTCTGCGAATTTTTTCACCGGTCCTGTTTTATTCAAGAGCAAATGCCACTGGATTTTTTCACCCAAAGTTGCAGCGAAATCGATCAGACGAACAATCTGATACACGCCTTTGACTTCTTAGTCGATTTTCTAGGCAAAAGGGCCTTGCAGACGAACTTCCCTGGCCTGCAAGTTGGTGTTAGATATGGTGTCTGTTTCTGTGGCTGCTTACAACAATGACCAACGCAACGAAAATGTCCTGAATTATTATGGTGTGGTCAAAATAGCATCTGGTTATTCTCCAACTGAGTTGGCGAAACTTGCGCTTTGGTTCAATAAAAATCGCAGCATTGTGGAGACCCAGCGGCTATTCTTTGATTTAATAAGAGGCGACAGGGTATTCGCTCCACCAGAGAAAGCCGGAAATACCCTAGAAGAGTCTGAAAATGAACATGCGAGACCCCTGCGCCGAGATTCCGTGACATGATCGATGGTATCTCTGGTGAGTAGCAGACGCGCTTGCAGAATTGCGTTGAAAACGACAGAGCCCACATAGAGCTGTTCCTTTGCTCGATTTACTTGAAAGTTCGCAAGAAAAAATCCAATCGCATTTGCTCTTGAATAAAACAGGGACCGGTGAAAAAATTCGCAGAAACGCAAAAGCTATTCGAGTTTAAAGTTACCCGGTTTTATTTTAAAAAATTACTGCGCTTGCTTGTAGTAGTCACTTTCACGTCCAAGGCGGGTTCAAGGAATTTATCGCCAGGGTGTGCCAAATCGGTATCGGCAAGCGACAATGAGAGAAACAGTGGGTGGTCAGAGTTGAATGTCGTTTCGGGAGAAGCAAGTGACAGATGAAACGCGTGACTGCCGGATGGGCGGCCCGCGTGACTGCCTTAGCAGACAGGAGCGGGGGGAACCCCCAACAAGTGTTGTATTCCTGCTAAATTTGCTCGTTCCCAAGTTCTTCAGTGTAGAAAGTTTGCAATTGGATCAGCGCGCACTCTCTTATATTGGAGGCTCTGGGAGGCTCTGGGAGGCTTTTTGGAGGCTTGGGAGGCTTTTGTGGAGGCCTTTAGAAGGCTTTGTGGGAGGCTCTGGGAGGGCTATAGGGAGGCTTTTGGAGGCATTTGGAGGCTTTTGGGAGGCTTTTAGAGGCTTTTGGAGGCTTTTGGGTGGCTTTTGGAGGCTTTTGGGAGGCTTTTGGAGGCTTTTGGAGGCTTTTGGAAGCTTTTGGAGGCTTTGGAAGGCTTTTGGGAAGCTTTTGGAGGCTTTTGAAGGCTTTTGGAGGCTCTGGAAGGAGCTAGGGGAGGCGTTCTGGAGGGCCGTGGGAGGTTGGCTGTTGGGAGGTTTTTGGGAGGCTAGAAGCTGGGAGGCTTTTTGGAGGCCTCAAAGATTTTGGAGGCTTTTGGGAGGCTTTTGGAAGCTTTTGGAAGGCTTTTGGAGGCTTTTGGGAGGCTTTTGGAGGCTCTGGGGGCTTTTGGGAGGCTTTTGGAGGCTTTTGGAGGCTTTTGGAAGCATTTAGAAACTTTTGGAGGCTCTGGGAGGCTTTTGGAGGCTCTGGGAGGCTTTGGGAGGCTTTCGGAGACTTTTGGGAGGCTTTTGGAGGCTTTGGGGACTTTGGAAAGCTCAGAGGCTCTGAGAGGCTTTTAGAAGGGTTTGGGAGGCTCTGAACTTTGGAGATTTGGGAGCTTTGGGAGGCTCTGGGAGGCTTT
>JASAMZ010005511.1:37500-49732 GCA_030248115.1 Linhomoeus sp. GSCO2_2 | reverse complement strand
TGAAAAGACGGTGGACGCAGTCTACACCCTCGACGAACCCAAGGAGAGGAAGAACGAAGTGCCTTGGATGTCTTTCTTTATTGCTCACTCAACATTCCACTCCACTTCACTACACTGCACTCAACTCCACTACACTGCCACTCCCACTTCACCTACTTACCCCATCTCCATCTCAGTTCACTCCACTCAATTCCTCTTCTTCTCCTTCTCCACTTCACTCGATCTCACTCCACTCTCACTTGACTCCCACTCCCTCGTTCCATTCTATTCCACTCCACTCCACTCTGCACTACTCCATTGCACATCACTCACAGCATCTCCACATTCACTGCACTCCATTTCGCACCATCTCATCTCACTGCCCTCCACTGGCTAGTGGCTGCTCTCTACATACACACTTCTACTCTACTGGCTACTCTACACCCGCTTCCCTCCACTCCACTCCACTCCAAATCAATTCACTCAACTCAACTCAACTCCACTCAACTCACCCCAACTCAACTCCACTCCACTCCACTCAACTCCACTCAACTCACCCCAACTCAACTCCACTCCAGTCCACTCCACTCCACTCCACTCCACTCCACTCCACTCCACTCCATTCCACTCCACTCCACTCCACTCCAATACACTCTCCTCCACTGACTACACTCTACACCCCTCTACTACACCCCCCGGCCCCCCACTCCACTCCACCCTGTACTCAACTTCACTCCATTTTACTCCATTCAACACTATCACTCGTCACAGCAGGACTCCAACCACGAGGACGACGACCTCACAGTCGCAGTCGACTGTGCCAGATTCAACCACCCCTTCAAAGAGCTGTTTCTTTGGGCAGTGTTGTCTGGAAGATTCGAATTCGCGCGCTTCTTCCTGGCGCGAACAGCGGCGCCTATCATGTGCGCACTTGTGGGTACCAAGATCTACAAGAGCTTGGAGCAGCGCACCAACGCCTTTGACAGTCACCTGGTGCAGTTGTTCGAGGAGAGAAAGACGTGAGCCAATTCACAGGTGTTATTGCAACAATGCTTCTGAATCTGTAGATGTTAATTCGACAGAAACAGCAGTGTCATGGAATCGCTTGAAGATTTAGGCTTCCTTTCGGGTTACTTCAGCTCACACTTGAGGCTTCAGGTGTCACCCTATGCCTATTGATGCTGACACATTTTGAATTTGAACACCCCACTGCTCGGTTACGCTTGAAGCGCCAGTTTAGGTAACTGCAGGACAAATCTGAAGCTGAAATGCCATTTCAGCTGCAGCATCTGAACTCTTGTTGATTCGATTCTTTACATTGTACTCAGCAGAGACATCATACGCTTATCTTCAGATGTAGTTCTCAGATGAAGCCAACACTGTAGGTAGTTTCAGGTGTCAAATGCATAACAATGGGCAGAAAGCATGCCGTTTCAGGGAATTCGAAGGCTTCGCAATTGGCGTTGTCAACCAGGCGTATCTGGCAGACGCTGACAAGGCAATAGCCATGGTGGAACGACCACACGCCAGCTGGAACCTAATCAATTGTGTTCAGATGGCAGCTACGGCATTTGACAAGGTCATCATCATTGTGAAACGTTGAATGACATGAATGCCAAATGATACTATTTCCCAATATTCAGCGTTTCATCGCTACTCCCTGCTGCCAAGCAGTCGTCTACCAAAGGTGGAACAGAGGCCTGAAGTCCGGTCCCATAAGAAAACTCATTGGATTGTGTTGTCCAATTTATGCCGCGTTTGGTGGCGTCAAATTCGATGCCGAAGCTTTCGGTGTCAAACCGTCCGATTTGAGCGCGTGGCAGAAACTAAAGATATTCTACAAGGCGCCTCAAACAAAATTCGTCGCGTTTACGGTAGTGCACCAACTTGAATTATGCGAAACTCTGGAAAAGCTGTATGTGCCAAGCACAAAAAGTCTTTAGGTTTCATACCTCTTCTTTCTCCTATTGTATTCTTACGTTCTGATGTTCGATATGAGACCTGGACCTTGGTACGAATGGTCCTGGCGCGAAATGCTCCTGCATCTCTACGTCCTGAGCTTTCTGGTGTCGTGGATCAGAGATGTGAGGAATACGGTAGTTCAACAGTACAATGATTTTATAAACTATCTAAAAATGTATCCCATCCAGAAAGCTTACCCTACTTATACCTCACAATTTAATATTACCTAGGTTAATTCTCAAACTAAAATTGCGCATACTTTTGGCTCTTTCACAGCTGGTGGAATTCAAACTTGGCGTCAGCGGCCGCCAATTTCAATCCTCGAACGCTTTCAGCCATCTGTTTTCGAATTTCTTCAAGAAAATGGAAGCCATCGCCATGATGCTTCATGTGGTTGGATTTTCGTTCAGATGGTTGCCAGAAGAGAGATGGTTCAGCTGTAAGCACAACAGAATACAATACAATACAATACAATACAATACAATACAATGCAATGCAATGCAATACAATACAATACAATACAATACAATACAATACAATACAATACAATACAATACAATACAATACAATAATTGTCTCAATTTCTTTTCAGACACACGAGTCACTCTTTGCTGCTCTGCCATGGTCTATATCCTGTGCCTATTTCGCGTCTATATGGCCAATTCATATTTGGGCCCAAAACTGTTCGTCATCAACAGAATGGTATTTCAACAAAAAATGCATATTCAACAAAAATGTTTTACAAAATCCTTTCTTTTCAGCTCAAAGATGTTCTAATGTTCGTCATGATTCTAATCGTATTCATGGTTGCATATGGCATGGCGGCTCAAGCGTTACAGTATCCCAAGAGGAAATTCTCACTAGGAGTTTTCACTGAGATTTTCTATTTCCCTTATTGGCAGCTATATGGCGAGTTGTCTTTGGATGAAACGATCAATGGTAAGACAAAGGAAAGCCAAAAGACAAGAGTTCAAAATGTAAAGACTTTTTTGAATGTAATTCAAAATGAATTACGGTGTCTGTGGCTGCTTCCCGTTTTGAAATTCAGAGCTAAAACTTTGGCTTTACTCTTTCTTCGCGTCGCAATTTGGTGCTTATGACTAGGTGAAGGCAAAGTGTTCTGACAGTTTCAGCCAAGCTAGACCGTTGTGAAACGGTCCACAAAAGCTACTCCGACAATGGAACAATAGTTCTCGACTCAACCGACATTGAGGAGTGTCCACAGAAGCACGTCTTCGTCACAATAATGCTAGCAATTTACATGCTGATTGGAAACGTGCTCATGATCAATATGCTGATTGCCATCTTCAGGTCAGATTTTCTGTCATTTTCTGGTCAAAATCTCATAATTTTCTTCCAAATTCCAGTCACGTCTTCGACGAGGTCCAGCGCAACGCGCTCGACATATGGAAATTCGAAATGTGGCTGCTCTCCCTGGAATTCGACCTGAAATCGGCCCTCCCACCGCCGTTTTCTCTCATTCCGAACTCGATTCGAACAATCTCCTGCCTCTCCAAATGGTGTTGCTGCTCTTCGAAGCTGGACACAAACCACAAACGTAAGCATGAAGAATTCACTCCCTTTTCAGTTTGGTTTGCATTTGTTGTAAGGGAAAGAATTTGTGGAGAATACTGTGTCACTCGGCCGACTTGACTGAGTTTGCGTCAAAACACTGCCATGTGCAAACTGAACATTTGGACACAACACAAGCAAAGTTCCGTGGAATGCTCTAATTTTCAGACGACAAGCGTTACCGAACTTTCGATCGCTAAATCCAGAAAGATTCGAGCCGAAATAAACATCCAACATTTTCAATTCAATTCAGAAATCCAGCTGACGACCAGGCAAAAGGAGCAATTGCAAATCTTCGAGAAAACTTGCATGAACCAATTTCTGCAATGCGAGGAGCAACAATCGTCTGACGAAACCTTGCTATTCGCCAAACAACTCTCTCATCTGGAGCAGAAGTGAGCACTTTGTGCTGTCGTCCCACTTCTAACTTTCCATTATGCATTACAAGAATGATGACAATGCAATTCTTCATACACCCTCCAATCTACAGATTGGATTCGATCGCAAAGCGTTTGGAAGCCACCGAAACTTCGCGTTCGCCGGACAGTCGCAACAGAGCCGAAACAGCGAAGAAATTTCATTCGACGGCTGGCGAAAAACGTCACTCGCAATCCCAAGCGACATTGTTCCGACGCAAAACGATAACTGACGACGTGTAGCATTGGTGACCTTTGTATAAATTGTGATACGTGACGAATACCATGCGAGTTGACAACAGACGCACAGATCGAACGTACGACGCACTACGCAGCGCTAAGAAAGACCGCAATGACTTACCATAGCAGCCAGAGATAATAGATAGGGAAGGGATAAAACTTTGCGACGAAGTGTCATAATACCAAAGTCCCCCAAGCGTCAACAACAGCGCAGCCGAAATACGCCACAACAAATCGTACCCAAATCTTAACAATGGCAAGACTGCATACACAGTCGCTTTGCGCTAGCGCTTCAAACGGCACCGAAACGCCACAAATATGCGGTCTTCTGCATTCCGGCATTCGCAGAGATGAGCCAATCTCGCCCGACGACAACAAAACGCACCATAAAGGCACCCAACAGCGCAACAATTACAAATCCACATGCGGTCGATTCCTGCCAACTCGCCAAACCGCACCGAAATGCCACCAAATCCATTTTCTCAACTCTGGCCGGCCCCCAGCCCGAGGGGGTCGTTTTCGTCGTTGTAGGTGAGCGGGGCGGTGGAAGCCGTTTCGGTAGCGTCAGCTACCGCTCCACGCACCGCCTCCTCATACCGATGCGCGACTTGCACCGCCCGTTGGGCGGTGTGTTTCTTGTCGAAATAGCGGTAAGTGACCCAGACAACGCGAAGGAAGTAGAGACGAAGCATGACCATAGCTAGGAGGGCGAAGAGCTGGTAGATCTGGCGCATGAGGAAGGGCTGAAAAGGTAAGGAAACTGTCTGGTTTTGGTTCGAAAGGATTACTCTATGTAGCTGCTCGCTTGTTCATTCGTTCACCCGTTCGTTCACTCGGTCGTCCGTTCGTTCGCGTGTCCGTCCGTCCGTTGGCTCGTTTGGTTGTTCATCCGTCTGTTCGTTCGTTCGTTCCTTCGTTTGTTTGTTCATTCGTATGTCCGTTCGTTCGTTCCCTTCTTTTGTACGTGCGCTCGCTTGTTCATTCGGTCGCTCGATCGTTCACTCATTCGCCCGTTCTTTCGTTCGGCCACTCGCTCGTTCGTTTCTCGACTCGTTTGTGTGTTCGTGCGGGCGTTCGTCACTTTGACCGTTCGTAGGATTATCAAACATTTCTTACAAAATAGCCGTAGTCGCTCTCCAGTCCCGGTCCGTGAACGCGGAAGATGTCGACGACGATATAGATCGTAGGCACCAGAATCACCAAACTGATGAGGACCGCTTCGAAGAAGCACAGGGCCATATAGGGCGTCATGAGGAGACGGCGTGACTTGGCGATGCCGAACCACAGCATGAGAAAGAGGGCCGAGTAGCAGAGGAAGAGGACGCCGATCACTCCTGAGATTTCGATTAAGTCCCGGGCGAAAACAATCTTGAGAACACTCATGTTGGAACACTTGAGAACTCTCCATAGGAGGAATAGACTAATTCAGGGGCATTCACATGCACAACATGCAGTATTCCTGGAGGATGCCCCCCGCATTTGTAAAGTGCGAACCGACGAACGCGCAAACTTAAAACACTGAGCCTAAGCCTGAGCCTGAGTTTAAAGCCTAAGCCTAAGTTAAATCCAGAACTCAAGAGCCATTTTCCAGGTTGCTCTGCACGCATTTTAACAATACGGGGAGCATTTTCCGTTTCCTGAAGGATGCTCCCTGTATACATACAAGATTAGTAGACGGGGGCAGAGCCCCTCGGGGCACTCCTCCCCTCTTTCAGAAGAATTTTGTGGGTTGAATCATGCTGCCCATTGATCAGCGAGATATGTCAGTGAGGCTTACTGGCCATTCTGATCGCAAAACTAATAGCAAATTCGGAATTGTGACCCTCCAATACCCCACATTCGACATACAGCACACCTAGCTTCAGCTGAACTGACACGACCAGGTTTTCCACTTGGCATGGTGGCAAGGAAATTCTTCAAAAATGACCCCACACATCTCAAAACGAAAGGAAAACATCAAATTCGTGATCAGCGTCCCCGAAAAACCGGAATCGAGTACTTACACGGCAGGTGCCCTGGACAAATCCAGCAACCAAAATTTTGAATTCAAATTTCCCGCCAAAATACGCGTCGGACGAAAAAAGTGCTTATAACAAAAACAACGTATCTTTTGATGCCCTATCACGTGAGAGTCCAATTGACACCAAAATGTCTCGACTGACCCCACTTTACACCGAAATACCGAAAATTTGTAGGAAAAATGTGAATTTCACCAAAAAATTGCCCCCGCCGAAACATGAAATTCAAAACCTATGAAGATACTTGTAAGCCTCACAAACCCTATTAATATCGTCGGAATCGATCCGCGCAGTCAAAAATGGGAAACGCGCCACTTTTGAATTTTGACTGAAAAATCGATTTTTTCGATTTTCACACAAAATTCGGCCTCTCCGAAAGAAGTGACCTACTACACATTTATAGAGCTCGCCGAGCTTTATCGAATGGTGTTTGTCCCATCTCGATGTGAGCACCCCATCAAAAGTTACGCCGGCCCGAAGTTTTACCCGGAACCCCGGGACCCAACTTTGGGCAATATTTCCCAGCCCGGGGTACATCTGACCGGATTCAACAATGCGGTGCGGTCATTGGCTATCTGAGATGTGCCAGTTCTCAATAAACTAGAACTTCTCCTTTAAAAATAAAACACTTACAGCGGGGGCCGCGAACCCTATTTTTGGGTCGAAAAACCGGGTTTTTGCTACCCGGCCCGGGCAGGACCGGACCCAGCCCGGCGGCGCCCCCACCATCGGATAGCCCAATGTCTTTTACATATTCGGCCCAAAGTTCGTCTCGCTACGTTCTACCAGAACACTATTCTAAGCGTCCAAAGTTCATCGGAGGCCGAAAAACCGGGTTTTTGGCAACTTGCCAAAAATCGGGTCCCGGACGGAAGTCGAGACCTTCGATCCACCCTGCGCCTTCCAGAGACCTATCGAATAAAAAAAAATTCGCCCCGATCGGCCAACTCTAGCCCGACTTATGAGCGTTCCAATTTACACAGAATCCGCACCATCACTATAGCACTCCTCCCTTTTGGAGGGGAGGAGTGCCAAAAATGCGAACGGACCAACGCGCAAACTTAACACTACCACTCTAAGCTCAAGCCTAAGCCTAAGCTCAAACCTCAACCAAAGCCTCAGCCTCGGCCTAAGCGGGCTAAGCCTAGGCTTAAGCTAAGTCCAGAATTCAAAATCACTTTGTAGGGTGCTCTGTAACATTTTATCAATACGGGGAGCATCCTCTGGATACCCATTTTCCCAGTACCACATATAGTGTGTAAGCTAGTAGAAGAACCAAATCACGGGCGAACCCAATCTTGACCCAACGCAACGAACCTTTGCACGTGTAGTCCATGTGCTGGCCGCTGCCGTCCATGTCCTTCTTCGTGCCCACTCCATGGTTCATGGTGCTGGAGACGTAAAGAGCCATGATTGCCTGTGTCATGCTCAGCAAAGCGTGGAATATGCTGACGCCATAGGCTGCTGCGCGACAAGGGAATATGCCGAAGAACACTCTCCAACGCTTGTCGCTCTCGTCGAAATTGAGCTGCTCGAGCATTTTTGGATTCGTGGTGCTTCGGAGTGCAACTGCAAAGTTCGATTTGGTTTCACACGAGCACTCCACTCGTGTGCGAGCGCCAAAAGTTCCACAAAACTTCAACGTCACACGGCCAGAACACGAGGTGGCATCCTCCCACCCAGCCTAGACCTTATCTCGCTTGTCCTCTTTCTTTTACACAGCGGGGCGCGTTCTGCACGCACGAACACCCATACGCTGCGCTCGAACGGACGCACTGACAGGCGTCGCTACTTCACGGGGGGGTGGGGGGCATATATACAGCGCCCCCCCCCCCCCACATCCATCCCGATCATAAACAAGGGAGGGATGAACGCCGAAAAGACACACCCATAAAGGTACGTATGTACGTCGGAATGGACGAAGTGTGCGCTGCGTTCGGGACTGTAACAGGCGGACGCGCGCGCGAGCGCCTCTGCCGCCGAAGAAAGCGGAATCGCCGCGCGCGCGCTCGCAGCCTGCGAAATGCAATCAGATATTCGGTGGGGGAAATTGGCGCCAATTTGAATTCGCGAGAGCAACGAACACTCAACGACAAACAGCCGAGTTCAGGCGTGATCTCTTCAGTCACTAGAGCAGCCGAATTTGAAAACTCAACCTTTCGCTATTGCAGCGTCACGCTGCACTAAAAGTAGCGCCAGGCTGCACTACGAAGCGCCAAGCTGCACTACGAAGCGCCACGCTGCACTATGAAGCGCCACGCTGCACTACGAAGCGCCAAGCGCCACGCCGCACTACGAACCGCCAAGCTGCGCTACGATGCGCCAATGCGCACTACGCAGCGCCAAGCTGCACTACGAAGCGCCAAGCTGCACTACGAAGCGCCAGGCTGCACTAAGAAGCGCCACGCTGCACTACGAAGCGCCACGCTGCACTACGAAGCGCCAAGCGCCACGCTGCACTACGAAGCGCCAATGCGCACTACGCAGCGCCAAGCTGCACTACGAAGCGCCAAGCTTCACTACGCAGCGCCAAGCTGCACTATGATGCGCCACGCTGCACTACTAAACGTCAAGCTGCACTACGAAGCGCCACGCTGCACTACCATGCGCCACGCTGCACTACGAAGCGTCACGCAAATCCACACGTGTTGGGAAGGGTAGAAGCGCGCATCCAAAAGCACTCAGTCTTCCTCCCTCGCATAGCAAGCGCAGCAGCGTACGTACGCTCGCTGAAACATGCAGAGATGGAAACAACCTCCCAGCCAAGCCAACGCGCACGCCACTTGGCGTCGCGTGTGTTGTAAGACAACTCGCTTGGCCCATGGATACACGCACAGAGGCAATTTTCCTCTTTCGCGCGCCCTTTGTCTGTGTGTCTGGTTTGTGTGCGCGCAGCGCTCCTCACCACAGTTCAAACTCATGGAGCAATACGAGAAGCTGAAAGTCGCCGGTAGAGGCGCCTTTGCCACCGCATACCTTTGTCGCAGAAGAAACGATGTCTACGGTAACAAAGTGATCATCAAACACATCTGCACGGACGGAATGACCCGCAAAGAAGTGGATAGAGTGCTAGGTTTGTGATTTGTGTAAATTCCCACATTTTTGGAGCATATAACGCCTCTAACGGTGAAATTTTGCGAAATTTCAGAGGAGGTCGACCTGCTCCAGAAAGTCAGTCACCCCAACGTCATCGGCTACTTCGAGCACTTCACGCACGAAAACGCCCTATGCATCGTCATGCCCTACGCGGAAGGTGGGCTACTGTAGGCGCTGAATTCAATCGTATCGTAATGTATTGTATTGTATTGTATTGTATTGTATTGTATTGTATTGTATTGTATTGTATTGTATTGCATTGTATTGTATTGTTTTGTATTGTATTGTATTGTATTGTATTCTGTTGTGCTCACAGCTGAACCATCTCTCTTCCGGCAACCATCTGAACGAAAATCCAACCACATGGAGCATCATGGCGATGGCTTCCATTTTCTTGAAGAAATTCGAAAACAGATGGCTGAAAGCGTTCGAGGATTGAAATTGGCGGCCGCTGACGCCGAGTTTGAATTCCACCAGCTGTGAAAGAGCCGAAACTATGTATTCGCAATTTTAGTTTGAGAATTAACCTAGGTAGTATTAAATTGTGAGGTATAAGTAGGGTAAGCTTTCTGGATGGCATACATTTTTAGATAGTTTTTAAAATCACTGTACTGTTGAACTACCGTATTCCTCACATCTCTGATCCACGACACCAGAAAGCTCAGGACGTAGAGATGCAGGAGCATTTCGCGCCAGGACCACTCGTACCAAGGTCCAGGTCTCATATCGAACATCAGAACGTAAGAATACAATAGGAGAAAGAAGAGGTATGAAACCTAAAGACTTTTGTGCTTGGCACATACAGCTTTTCCAGAGTTTCGCATAACTCAAGTTGGTGCACTACCGTAAACGCGACGAATTTTGTTTGAGGCGCCTTGTAGAATATCTTTAGTTTCTGCCACGCGCTCAAATCGGACGGTTTGACACCGAATGCTTCGGCATCGAATTTGACGCCGCCAAACGCGGCATAAAATGGACAACACAATCCAATGAGTTTTCTTATGGGGCCGGATTTCAGGCCTCTGTTCCACCTTTGGTAGACGACTGCTTGACAGCAGGGAGTAGCGATGAAACGCTGAATATTGGGAAACAGTATCATTTGGCATTCATGTCATTCAACATTTCACAATGATGATGACCTTGTCAAATGCCGTAGCTGCCATCTGAACACAATTGATTAGGTTCCAGCTGGCGTGTGGTCGTTCCACCATGGCTATTGCCTTGTCAGCGTCTGCCAAATAGGCCTGGTTCACCACACCGATAGCGAAGCCTTCAAATTCCCTGAAACAACGCGTTTTGGTGCTCTATTGCACTGTTATGCAGTTGACGTCTGAGGCTACCTACAATGTAACTAAGTAAGTTTCATCTGCAAACGACATCTGAAGATAAGCGTATGATGTCTCTGCTGAGTACAATGTAAAGAATCAACAAGAGTTCAGATGCTGCAGCTGAAATGGCATTTCAGCTTCAGATTTGTCCTGCAGTTACCTAAACTGGCGCTTCAAGCGTAACCGAGCAGTGGGGTGTTCAAATTCAAAATGTGTCAGCATCAATAGGCATAGGGTGACACCTGAAGCCTCAAGTGTGAGCTGAAGTAACCCGAAAGGAAGCCTAAATCTTCAAGCGATTCCATGACACTGCTGTTTCTGTCGAATTAACATCTACAGATTCAGAAGCATTGTTGCAATAACACCTGTGAATTGGCTCACGTCTTTCTCTCCTCGAACAACTGCACCAGGTGACTGTCAAAGGCGTTGGTGCGCTGCTCCAAGCTCTTGTAGATCTTGGTACCCACAAGTGCGCACATGATAGGCGCCGCTGTTCGCGCCAGGAAGAAGCGCGCGAATTCGAATCTTCCAGACAACACTGCCCAAAGAAACAGCTCTTTGAAGGGGTGGTTGAATCTGGCACAGTCGACTGCGACTGTGAGGTCGTCGTCCTCGTGGTTGGAGTCCTGCTGTGACGAGTGATAGTGTTGAATGGAGTAAAATGGAGTGAAGTTGAGTACAGGGTGGAGTGGAGTGGGGGGAGGGGGGTGTAGTAGAGGGGTGTAGAGTGTAGTCAGTGGAGGAGAGTGTATTGGAGTGGAGTGGAGTGGAGTGGAATGGAGTGGAGTGGAGTGGAGTGGAGTGGAGTGGAGTGGAGTGGACTGGAGTGGAGTTGAGTTGGGGTGAGTTGAGTGGAGTTGAGTGGAGTGGAGTGGAGTTGAGTTGGGGTGAGTTGAGTGGAGTTGAGTTGAGTTGAGTGAATTGATTTGGAGTGGAGTGGAGTGGAGGGAAGCGGGTGTAGAGTAGCCAGTAGAGTAGAAGTGTGTATGTAGAGAGCAGCCACTAGCCAGTGGAGGGCAGTGAGATGAGATGGTGCGAAATGGAGTGCAGTGAATGTGGAGATGCTGTGAGTGATGTGCAATGGAGTAGTGCAGAGTGGAG
Organism: Linhomoeus sp. GSCO2_2; assembly: GCA_030248115.1. Classification (NCBI taxonomy): domain Eukaryota; kingdom Metazoa; phylum Nematoda; class Chromadorea; order Monhysterida; family Linhomoeidae; genus Linhomoeus; species Linhomoeus sp. GSCO2_2. Next base: position 38,020 of record JASAMZ010005511.1, on the reverse strand, counting down.
TGGAGTGGAATAGAATGGAACGAGGGAGTGGGAGTCAAGTGAGAGTGGAGTGAGATCGAGTGAAGTGGAGAAGGAGAAGAAGAGGAATTGAGTGGAGTGAACTGAGATGGAGATGGGGTAAGTAGGTGAAGTGGGAGTGGCAGTGTAGTGGAGTTGAGTGCAGTGTAGTGAAGTGGAGTGGAATGTTGAGTGAGCAATAAGAAAGACATCCAAGGCACTTCGTTCTTCCTCTCCTTGGGTTCGTCGAGGGTGTAGACTGCGTCCACCGTCTTTTCAAGCAGCTTTTCCAGCACAACTTTGACGTGACAGAGGAAGAGTTGCCTAGAGGAGTGGCCTGACGCGTCGGTCAGTAGACCTCTTACGATTTTGCCGAATTTGCTCTGAAGTGACAGTTGGATGATTGTTTTGTCAGTATTTTCAAGGCAAACATCCTCACCTTATTGTAGAGCTTTCTGAGTCGATTCACGATCAGAAACTCTCCCATATTCACGCCGTGCTGTAGCAATAGTTCGACGAATTC
>JASAMZ010005511.1:20000-32500 GCA_030248115.1 Linhomoeus sp. GSCO2_2 | reverse complement strand
CGAATTTCCGCTTTTCCTTCATTTGCATGTGCGCACAGAACAGAAACAAGCACGTAAATTTTGATGTAGGGAAGCTAGATTGACGAAATTGAAGAAGTATTAGCCCAATGTATTGACACGTGTGACTCCAAATTTTAGCACTCTAGACGCATTCGTGCGGGAATGGGAGCTCGAAACGCTGAATTGATCAATTTCTCAAGACTAGTGATGGCAACCGAAAACTGGGTAAGTACTTACCCAGTTTTACCCAGTTTATTTTAACTGGGTATACCCAGTTTTTACTTACCCAGTTTCGTTTCAGCGCACCCAGTTTTACCCAGTTTTACTTTTACCCAGTTGTTTTGCTGCGTACCTAAGCAGTTTCGGCTAGAAAACTGGGTACCCAGTTTTACTTACCCAGTTTTTACCCAGTTAATAAACTGGGTAAGAAACTGGGTAAACCGTATTTTGCAATCCTACCACTGGCAAATTTGCCTATTATCCATTTATGAGGCGGTCGTTGTCTAATGTAACATGCAATTACCAGCACAAAACGTGGTAGCAACACTATGAAGCGGAAAATGTTTGATTTTAGAACGAAATGTCGCAGCACAGTGAATGCGCTACAAGCAGGGCCACTCTGGTCTGCATTCTGCTAGGTCTCAGTTGGTCTGATCTCAGAAGAGATGGTTCACAGTTCACAGTACCTTTGTGAGGTTAGTCTTCATGCATTTTGTGGTCCCGTGTCAGGCAACTAATACCAGCGAATATTGACCATTTTGTCACAATTGCACCAGAAGTCTGTTGGTGCAGTATTTTGATGCATTGATGCGCTAAATCAGAAGCGCTATTGTTTCAAAATTTTTCATCTTACTTACCCAGTTTACCCAGTTTATTCGCCCGTACTTACCCAGTTTCACCGAAAACTGGGTAAATTTACCTGTACTGACCCAGTTTTGCCGAAAACTGGGTATACTTACCTGTACTTACCCAGTTTCCAAATTCTGGAAATTGCCATCACTACTCAAGACTCGCTGGCTTGTAGCAGCCTCAACTTGGGCTGCATCGCAGCTATTTTGATGCGCCTTGCACCACTGTAGAGAGAAGAGATGATGCTATTGAATGCTGTTTGAAAGAATATCGTAGCTTGTTACGCGCTCGAGAACGAAGGATTCACATGTGGACGAATGCCAGCGTTCGCGACCACTTTTGCGTTTTGAGCTCCGATTTCCGCACGAATGGGTCCAAGGTTCTGAAATTTGGAGTCCGCCCAATACTTTGGGTTAACTTTTCTCCAAGTTTCAACCTTCTAAGCCACCCGGCACATAACATGGCGCGCGCAGACAAACCGCGCTAACTGAAGTCAGGCACCTACAAGAAGCAGAGCGCAACGCTAAGTGGCATGGCGTCTAATGTCAGCGTCAAGCCGCCACGCGCCACGCGCATTGGCCCTTCTGTCTGTTGTCAGTCGTGCGTCCGCACGTCAGTCTGACGAAACGAAAGCGAAAGTGCGGGCGTGCGTAGTGGGCTTAGTTTCTCGTCGCATTGTGAGTCAAGCTATCGAACAAATGGACAGTTTCGCGTGTCCCGAGTGTCCTGAGGGGCCCCTGAGTCTCCAGGAGTTGGAGGAGCACCTCTGCAGTGTCCATCTGGAGTGGTTTTCCTTCGAGTGCGTCCACTGCTTGGGAATGAGAGCGCCCACTGAGTGGAGACTCAGACAGCACTTCGCCCAAGTCCACCCTCAGAAGCCGTTCACGGTTCGTCAGTCGACTTTTGAGGCGTAAAGATCGCCAAAAACCGACGATTTTCGCTGAGTTTTGAGCTAAATTGTACCAACAGACTAAAGAAACTTAAAACTGAGCCGCGGGCGAAAATTGGGCAAATTTTGGCTCCCTGTTTGGGAAGGAACTCACGGGCACTCGTTTGTGCTTCAAAACTGAGACTTGCGAGCCACAGTCCATGTGTCTTTGCAGATTATGATCCACCCCAACGAAGTCAAAGCGGAAGAGCTTAAGTCGAAGCTGACAATCAATCGCGCCTCTGAAACGCCTGTCTCCGCTGTCGACGCTACTGCAGCCATGGCTATGCAAACTGGTACGGTACCTAACAATGCATACCGAATGTTTTGAAAGTCAAACGCTTCGCCAGCAAGCTGTAGGAAAGTTAGAAGGGTAAAACTTGGGGATATGTTAGCCCAATGTGCTGACACGTCAGACCCACTCAGCTTGTCAGGCTCACTCGCGCGGGAATGCGGGCTCACTGCGCCCCCAGTTGAATCGTTCGTTGTTGAGCGCGTTTTGAGATATTAGCTCCTACAGCATTCGAAATACTCATTCCGCTTCTTTGGAATGCCGCGAATTGCGTCAAGAAAGCCGCGTTACAGCCTGAGTTGTGACTGCTGCAAGTCAACAGGTCGTGATAAAGTGACTCTTTCCGCATTTCGAGCCCGCATCACCACACGAGTGGGTCTAAGAGGCTGAAATTTGACGCGTTGACGTGGCAACAAATGGTGCTAACAATCCTCCAAGTTTCAGCCTTGCATGACCGCCCTACAAGTTCTCGCAAGGGTCGTGGAGCTGTACTTTCGAGGCACTAAGATGACGCACAGTGCCCTTGAATGAGTACTGTACGTAGTACTGAAACAGTAATCTATCTTTAGAGGCGATCACTGCTCCTCATCACGACTCAATGGCCGTCTCATGGCTGGCGGAAAGCGTGGTCGATCTGGGCAGATCGCTATTCACAACAAGAAAAAGGAGCCAAGAGGGGCGATCGCGCTCGCCGTCTCCGCCAGCGAGCATAATTGTGCTCGACTCCCCAGAGGTCGAGTTTGAAAGCCCACCAACTGGAATCATGGAGCGCAGACAGCCCAGGCTCTATCTGTAACAAGAAAAGTTTATCCTCTAGTTGAAGTAAGAAAGAAGTTTAATCCCTAGGGCCAATGAAAACAGTTGCTCCAGTCGAAGATTCTAACAGCTTTACCATACTGAAGAAAGTTTCTATCTCGATTTCTACAGTATTCAGTATTCCAGTTGAGGCGCACATTGATCGTTCAGGTCACCCTCGTCCACCCCAATGACGCTCCGGAAGGCCAATTGAAGCGGCGCAAGCTGTCGGAGTCGTTCCCAACTTCTGCCATGGGAAGGGAGGCTGGTGAGTAACAGTACAAATTACATACGCCTTTTGAATAGAGGTGCTTCGAAAGGGAGTCTTATAGAGGCGCCAGTGCCCACTGAGAGCGCCGATTCGACCAAGCCGCTATCTGCAACCAGAAAAGTTGGACACGAGGATAGCCGTTCTCCTGCCCCATCTACGAGCGCTATTTTGCTCGATGACTCTCCCGAAATCAAGGTCGAAGCAGAAGCAGGCCCGTCAACCGGCGCCGTTGAGCGCCGCCGGCGGACGCTATCTGCAACAAGAAAAGTGCCGCCAAGGGAGGAAGGCGAATCTGGCGTCTGTCTGGTTCCAAGTGCCTGCGGCTTCGCCTTGGGCGAGCCACACCACTGGAACTCGACGAGCTATAAGTGCAGAGTGTGTCTGAAGGCGCCCAAAATCGGAGGGCACATTGTGAACCATTTGGCCGCAAACTGGCAGCTCTACCAGTTCAAATGCAGGGTCTGCGGGCGCGGAAGCATCGTCAAGTGTGTCTTGAAGAAGCACGTTGTGAAGTGCCACCCAGAAGGATGGCCTTGGAGAGACAACTGTGTTTAACGCCAGTCGCCACCCTCCCTCAACCCGGAGTGACCATAGAAACTAACTCAGTTTCAGTTTCAGTTTCAGTTTCAGTATGAGTTTTCACTGCAGTTTCAGTATCAGTTTCAGTTTCAGTAAAAATTTCTTTTGAGTTTCAGTTTCAGTTAGTGAAACTGAGTTTCAGTATAATGGTGCTCATGGATGTGGAGGCTGGAGCGTACCTACATGCTATTTTGCCTACAAGCGTTGCAGAGCTGCGGAGCAATAAGGTTCGTTTCAAGCTACTTCGTCATAATCAACTAGCAGTACGCCAAATTATCCTAGGATGAGAAATAAATACACATTAAATTTGACGCTAAAACTAGTTTTAGTAGTGTGTACTGAAACTAGTTGCAGCGTTGCACAAACACTGATTCTTTTTGTGGAGTTTCAGTTTCAGTTTCGATTTGGCTGACCAGTTCAGTTTCAGTTCCAGTTTCAGTTTCAGCAATTTAGTGAAACTGAAACTGAAACTAGTTTCAGTTTCTGTGGTCACCCCTGCCAACAACCCCCCCCCCCCCCCTCCCCACTGAAAGAGCTGCTTGAAAATTTTTGTAGCAGCCATTCTCGAGCTTGACCAGATATTTTTGTTCATATTTTGACACGACACGACACACAGGGTGTTCCTGGTAAAATCTCAATATTTCTGAAATTTTTATGCACTATGGTAGAGAATACGTGGCATCGTTTTGCGCAACGTCATGTTGAACAAGCTGTTTTAAAAAAGTTGAGTTGTTTTATTCATACAGAGTGGTTTGTGAGTGTTTTAAAGTGGAAGAGTAAAAGAGTGGATACTTTTGTAAAGTATTTCGAAGCCTTTCCGATATGACGCGCGCCCGCCCGGAGTCCACTATTCATGCGCTACTTCTGACCCGCTCCTTTCTGAGGAATTCTTGCAGGGCAACATTGGGATCGCCCGGGATTAATTTTTTGAGCAAGACACACGCATTTCTGAGCGGTTGTTGCAAGGCAACATTGGGATCGCCCGGGATTATTTTTTTGAGCAAGACACACGCATTTCTGTGCGGTTGTTGCAGGGCAACATTGGGATCGCCCGGGATTAATTTTTTTAGCCGGCAAAGTTGTTCGTAAGACAAGGGTTTAAAAAACAAAAGTTTTTCTTTAGGAATGACCGTTCAGCAACTGCCTCAACGTAAGCTTTCAAACGGTCGAACGAATGCCGCTCTACAACGTTAGACGAGCGAGTTAGGGCCGATTTGCTGTTTGAACCTTTGAGTTACTGTAGCTCGCCAAATTCAAACTTTCGAATCTCGACTTCTCTTAACGGAATGATTAGTGTGACGAAACCTATTCAACAAACTCAAGATCGTCTGTCTACGACGGAAGACGAGCGAGTTAGAGAAGTTTTGCGTTTTAAACTTTTGGGTTACTGTAGCTCGCGATATTCAAACTTGCCGCTCTACAACGTAAGACGAGCAAGTTAGGGCCCATTTGCTGTTTGAACCTTTGGGTTACTGTAGCTCGCGATATTCAAAGTTTTGAGTTTCGACCAATAGAAGAACAAATGATCAGTGAGTCGAGAGCTATCCAACCAACCCAAGATCATCTCCCTACGCCGCACGCTGAGCGAGTTAGAGCGATTTCTGCGTTCAAAACGCGAGAATGTCACTTTTCGTGGTGCGTGTTTGCGCCATTAACAAATTTTTCACGCCAAGTGAAAGAGCACGTCGAGACCTTTTAGTTCACCTATGCACGGCGCTCTACGACGTAAGACGAGCGTGTTAGAGTCGTTTTGCGTTTTGGACCTTCAGGTTACTGTAGCGCGCGCAATTCAAACTTTTGAATTTCGACTTCTCTGAACGGAATTATCAGTGTGCCGAAACCTATTCAACGAACTCAAGATCGTCTCTCTATGACGGAAGACGAGCGAGTTAGATAAGTTTCGCGTTTTAAACCTTTGGGCTACTGTAGCTCCCGAAATTCAAACTTTTGAGTTTCGACCAATAGAAGAACAAATGATCAGTGAGTCGAGAGCTATCCAACCAACCCAAGATCATCTCCCTACGCCGCACGCTGAGCGAGTTAGAGCGATTTCTGCGTTCAAAACGCGAGAATGTCGCTTTTCGTGTTGCGTGTTTGCGTAATTAAGAAAATTTTTAATGCCAAATAAAAGAGCACGTCGAGACCTTTTAGTTGACCCGTCACACGCCGCTCTACGACGTAAGACGAGCGAGTTAGAGCCGTTTTCCGTTTTAACCTTTGGGTTACTGTAGCGCGCGAAATTCAAACTTTTGAATTTCGAAGTCTCTTAGCAACATTACCAGTAAGTCGAGAGCTATCCATAAAGCCCAAGATCTCCTTCCTACGACGTTCCAACGCCGAGATATGAGAGCGTGACGAACGAACGGACGGACGGACGCACGCACGCACGCACGATAAGCTCTCGTAGGGGTTCGCCCGGCTGAGGCCGGGCGAAAAAATGGGGTGCAACGCCTTTTGCTGCGTGGTGATCGGGGTGCATCCAGCAGTGAAAAGGCGTTGCACCCCCTTTTTAACATGATGTTGCGCAAAGCGATGCAATTTGCTCACCAGTGTATGAAATGACCTTAAATTTTTTTGCCAGAAGCACCCTGTAGCATGTCCTATCCAAATTTGGACCCCATATGTCTAGTCAAGCTCGCGAACGGCATCTACAAAGTTAGGGGTCTCACTTTTTTCGCCGCGCCTCAGCGCGGCGAGGTGTATATATACGGATGACAATGTCTGTCTGTGTGTCCGTGTGTCTGTGTGTCTGTGTGTCTGTGTGTCCGTGGCACCGAAGTAAAATATGTGGCATATGTGGTCAAGTAGAGTCAAGGTCGCTGAGTACGGATCCAATGTCCGTTTGTGTTGCTAATTTCGCATTTTCGAGATATTCACAATTAAAATTCAAAAATGTCGAAAATCGACTTTTCACCTGATGAGCTAACCGCGAAATTTCTTCAGAGATGGAAAGAGCACGGACCGCTAATAATTTGTAACACGAAAGAAATTTTTTGTCGATGTGAAATTTGATAGAAATACAAAATTGTTTGTCGAAATTTCGTAAATTGACAAAAATAGAACGTAATTTATTGACAAATGTGAATGCAGAAATTGAAAGGTCGCAAGTCAGTAAGAATTTGTGACATAGTTTTTCAGTTTTGAAAAATTGCAATTTGAAGATATTTACAATTAAAATATTAAAATATCGAAAATCGACTTTTTCGCCTGATGAGCTAGCGGCGAAATTTCTTCAGAAATGGAAAGAACATAGGCCGTGAACAATTTGTAAACAAAAGAAATTTTTTGCATATGCGGAATTTCATAGAAATACGCAATTATTTGTCAAAATTTCATAAACTGACAAAAATAGAACGTCATTTATTGACGAATGTAAATGCAGAAATTGAAAGGTCGTAAGCCAATAAGAATTTGTGACATGGTTCTACAGCTTTGAAATACTGCAATTTAGAGATATTTACAATTAAAATATAAAAAAGTCGAAAATTGATTTTGGCGCCTGATGGACTAGCGGTGAAATTTTTTCAGAAATCGAAAGAGCGTAGAACGCGGATAATTTGTAACACAAAAGAAAATGTTTGCAATTGTGGAATTTTATAGAAATACGCCACAATTTGCCAAAATTCTACAAATTGTCAAAAGCGTCATAACGCAGAAATGCGTACACCAAACGAAATTCCTAGTAGAGAACGACTGCACCAAACAGTTGGCAAGTTTTTTGTTCGATGTGGCGTATTCCCACAGGTATAAAACTTCAGATGAACGGCGTCGTATCATGCCGATACCATATAGCGAACGCGGCGATATCACTGAGCTTTAGATCAGTTGTACAGACAACCGTACCGTGGTAATAGCTGCATTTGATTTGTGGTACACGTTTTCAAGATACCTTCGCTAGATGCGGCTAATTATGCGAATGAAATTCACTATACTGTTCACCAAGATTTGCCAGACACAAAGTATAGGTTGAACTTTTTACACACACAGCTTGTTGTACGCACTCTGAATAATTCAGTACTTTGTTTTTTCGCCCGCCCTCAGGCGGGCGACACCCTACGAGAGCTCGGCGTGCGTGCGTGCGTGCGGAACGCTCTCAGATCTCGGCGTTGGAAAGTCGTAGAGCGGAGATCTTGGGTTCTACGGATAGGTCTCGACTCACTGATCATTCCGCTAAGAGAAGACGAAATTCAAAAGTCTGAATTGCGCGCGCTACAGTAACCAGAAGGTCGAAACACAAAACGGCTCTAGCTCGCTCGTGTTACGTCATAGAGCGGCAATCGACGCGTCAGGTGAAAGCTCTCGCCGTGTTCTTTCATGCGTCTGTAAATGTTGTTTCAATTACGCAAAGACGCACCGCGGAAAACACCATTCTCGGCATTTTGACTCTAAAATCGCTCTAACGCGCTCAACTTGCGTCGTAGAGAGACGATCTCCAGCTTTTTGGATAGCTCCCGACTCACTGATTATTTGTTCTCCCATTGGTCGAAACTCAAAAGTTTGAATTTCGCGAGTTAACAGTAACTCGAAGGTGCAAAAGCACAAAACGGCTCTAACTCGCTCGTCTAACGTCGTAGAGCGGCAATCGACACGTCAGGTGAAAGCACTCGGCGTGCTCTTTAGAGAAGCAGCAATAAGTTTTTCAATTACGCAAACACGCACCGCAGAAAAAGCCACTCGAGACTTTACCACTAAGATCGCTGTAACTCGCTCAACTTGCGTCATAGAGAGACGATCTCGAGCTCATTAGATAGCTCCCGACTCACTGATCATTCTCCCATCGGTCGAAACCTAAAAACTTGAATTTCGCGAGTTACAGTAACCCGAAAGTGCAAAAGCACAAAATGCCTCTAACTCGCTCGTCTTACGTCGAGAGCGGCAATCGACACGCCAATTTTAAGCGCTCGACGTGCTCTTTCATGTGTCAGCAAACATTTTTCAATTTACGAAAGCACACATCATGCAAACAATTGTTTTGAGTTTTGCGCTGAAATCGTTCTGAATTGCTCGTGTTGCGATTGCAGCGACACTCGGCACGTCATTCGAAGGCTGGCAACGTATGCACTCTTTCGCATTCTAACACAATATTCTAATTACAATAACACGCACCAAGAAAACTTATTGCTCGTAGTGCGTTCTTTTGTGATCTGCCAAATGTTTGTCAAAACTTTGCGAAGTTTTTGTCACTTTTTCAAAAGCATTGCTTGAAATAGGGATGTTCTTGCTCTAAGAAGCCAAATTGCGGGCGAAATCATTATTGCTATGCAATACCCCCTTGCGAAGGGGTGGCTCGTGAAGCGGAGCAATACGGGCGATACGCTCTCGCACTCTCTGCAGAAAGAACGCAACTCTTTGCAATGCCAGTCAGAATACAAACTCAACTTTTTAATACCGGAGCTTGTTGTGTCGTGACACCCCCTCCCCCCCCCCCCCTCCCCAATTGGCCGACGCTTACTCTTACGATGGTCCTGTAAGCAATCATCATTTTCGAGCAACTTTTGCTCTCCAACGCCATCCCTCAGAATTCCAAGAGTGCAGTGAAAACGCCAGTCTCCTCTGCGAAGACATGCGGTCGGAAGACCTTCAAGCAGCATACTGGAAGATGTACCGACTGCTGTACGAACGGAATAGTCGGGAAATCGACCTTCCGGGTTCGTCTGACAGTCGCACTCCCGTCGACAAACTGGCTCCTTTGGCAGACGTAACGGTGCCCCAATGGAAGACTCGACGCCCGCCAGGTTTGTCGTCGTCGTCGTCGTCGTCGTCGTCGTCGCCGTGGTCGTCGTGGTGGTGTTCGCCATCCGCTTTTCCAGCGAAGAGTACGAATTGCAACTCCGCATCGCCAGTTCTGGAAGACGACCTCTGATCTGCGAACGATATGCTTTTGTAGCGCACCTGATTACTCTGTCGCTTCTTCGGTTTGGTTGTTAATGGTTATCGTCGTTGTGTGTCGTTGCGTCCAACATTTAGTCGCGATTTGAACGTTTTCTCTGGTCCGACAGTGGTGAAATTTCTTGGCTTTGTTATGTGTTGTACGGTAGTTAGTTGGTTTTTGGTTGTTATTGTTCGTTGATAGATAGTGTGTTAGTGTTTTCGTTCCACGTCAGAGTGTGTGTGTGTGTGTGGTAACTGTGCTTATGATGTTATGACTACAGAACAACACAAGCTCTTCTAGTTGAAACGCGCCACAAAGGTACTAAAGTCTGTCCAAAAAAAATTCAGACTGGGGTTTTTTCATATAGATCCCTGGCATGACTTCGGCAAACCTAGGCTTGGCATACATCATTCGATAGAGGAGGGCGAGCCGCGTCGAGGCGCCTGAAAATTTCGATAATCACGCAACACGCACAGAAATGAGCGCGCGTGGAAAAAAATCGACTTTTTTAAAACGCGGTCGAATTTTTTCGTTTTAATTGCAAATTGTACCTAATCATGTCCTTATTCAACCTGCCAAGTTTGGTTGCTCTAGCTGGTTCCGTTCAAAAGTTACAGCAATTCTCCCAACCCCTACTTTTTCAAATCCTTAAGAAATTTTGAAAAGCGCCGCAAAATTTCCACATTTCCCCATAATTTTCGCGTTAGTTAACCAAATTGGCTGATATTTTGTGGGTATGTGTAAAACACACGAGCACATGTTTTGCCATAGGTTTCGACTCAAAAACTAAGGTTTCGAAACTATTTGCTAAATACTTGGCTGACTATGCTCGATACTTCCGTGCAAAGAAGTTTTGAAATTTAAGCAGTTTGAATTTGTCGAAATCTGGGAATTTTGACAAAACCCTTAAAAATATCACTAATTTCGTTAATTATAAAATCCTATATACTAAGCGGCATAGAGTCTGTTTGTTTGTTTGTCTGTTTGTCCGGCGATTTTCTCGCGACTCGGGCGACGGATCCTGGAGATCTATAGCTTAAACTGACCGTCATGGACTGGAAGGATGCCATTTTGGGGTCTCAACTTTGGTCAAAGTCTAAATTTCATAAAATTGCAACAATTTCAATTGTGAGGTGCACAATTCTGCTAAACCATGCTGATTCAAATGGCGGCCACAGCGGCAATGACGCGCGCACTGTATGCCAACACGCAAAACATCAACTTTGAATCGTTGTGAGGGACATTTGCAGTGTCACCACTCACTAAAGAGTTGTCGTTGTGAGACTCAACAGTGTATTCGCAGGCACTCCATGCACTGGCAAGCCCAAAATGTAGACCCTGGTAGGGGCACAGTGTCAAATGACTTGAGATCTAAGTTTAATGTCTTGCACTGCACTGAATTTGATGATTGTATTGTATCCTTCATGCTCTGCAGATTGCCCATGTGCTATTGACCATAGAGATTCTCCTACGGGCTAAAGGCTCTAGTCTTAAACTATTTGATAAATACTTGGTAGACTATGCTCGATACGTCCGTGCAAAGAAGTTTTGAAATTTAAGCTGTTTGAAATTGCCGAAATTTGGGAATTTTGAAAATACCCTTGAAAATATCCCTAATTTCGTTAATTATAAAATCTGAAACTACTTGATATATACTTGGCAGACTATGCTCCATACATTCGCGCAAAGAAATTATGAAATTTAAACTTAATTTAAACTTAATTTAAAATTATTGAAATTTTTTGAACTTGTCGAAATGTTTGACTTTTGACAATACCCTTGAAAATATCCCTAATTTCGTTAATTATAAAATCTGAAACTATTTGATAAATACTTGGTAGACTATGCTCGACGCATCCGTGAAAAGAAATTTTGAAATTTAAGCTGTTTGAAATTGTCGAAATTTGGGGATTTTAACAAAATCCTTAAAAATATCCTAAATTTCGTTAAATATAATTGCTGAAACTATTTGCTAGATAGTTGGCAGACTATGCTCGATACATCGATGGAAAGAAATTTTGAAATATAAGCTGTTTGAATTGTTCAAAATTTGGGAATTTTGACAAAAACCTTGAAAATATCCCTAATTTGGTAAATTCCAAAATCCGAAACTATGTCACAAATTCATCGCGTCTTACGCCCTTTCCATTTCAGCAAAACTTTGCCGATACGACTTGTAAATAAAAGTGTCATTTTTGACATTTTCATATTTTAATTGTAAATATCTCGAAATAGGGAAATTAGCAACAGAAACGGACATCGACACGTTACTCAGCGCATTCGACTCCATTGGGTGGCACTAACCGTCACGTCTAGTTTTGTGACACAGACAGACACACACACACACAGACAGAAACACGAACGGACAATAGCGTCCGTATATATGTTGCATCCACTTTCCGCAATCCAGCCAGATTGCGCAATCTGGAGGGTTTCCCTCCAGACTACGCAATATGGCGCGTTCTGGAGGGCGGCCCCTCCAAACCGCGCAATCTCTGGTCGGCGGGGCTCAGCAGGCCTGAGCAGGAGGTGAATTAGATGGAGGAGTGTTCATCCCACTTACAGTTTGCACTAAAACTCTGTCGACGTCGCGCCTGGCGGGTCGAAAACTGAGGCTTAGCGCGACCACCAACTTCAGGGCGCGCTCCGCGCGCCCTGAAGTCGGTCACCGGTCGCGTTAAGCCTAAGCTTCGACCCGCCAGACTGCGTCGCCGACTGACTCTTGTGATCCGTCTCTGGGCGCAGGGCGAGCCTAAGCATAGCCTGATATGGAAGGAAACAACTTCCTGGCAAAAGAATTATACGTAAAATTTAAAGAATTCAACGTTCTAGCAGCTGATTGCACATTCTGGAGGGGCTGCCCTCCGAACGCATTATATTGCGCAGTTTGGAGGGGCACCCCTCCAGATCGTGC
>JASAMZ010005511.1:0-15000 GCA_030248115.1 Linhomoeus sp. GSCO2_2 | reverse complement strand
TGATCAAACTTGAAGAAATTAGCCCAATGTATTGTCACGTGTGACTCCAAATTTTGCAGAACTGGTCAATTTCTCAAGACTCGCTGGCTAGTAGCATCCTCAACTTAGGCTGCTATTTTGATGCGCCTTGCACCACTATAGAGAGAAGAGATGACGCTATTGAATGCTGTTTGAAAGAGTATCGTAGCTTGTTACGCGCTCGAGAACGAAGGATTCAAATTTGGTTCGCCGGTCACATTTCGAACCGCCAACTGCTCCTGCTGCTTGGGGGAGGAGGGGGGGGGGGGGGGGGCGGCTCCTCCACGAATGCCAGCGTTCGCGACCACTTTTGCGTTTTGAGCTCCGATTTCCGCACGAATGGGTCGAAGGTTCTGAAATTTGGAGTCAGGCGTGTCCATACTTTGGGTTAACTTTTCTCCAAGTTTCATCCTTCTAAGCCACCCCGCACATAACATCGCGCGCGCAGACAAACCGCGCTAACTAAAGAAGCGCGCAACGCTAACTAAAGACAAACCGCCTACAAGAAGCAGCGCGCAACGCTAAGTGGCATGGCGTCTAATGTCAGCGTCAAGCCGCCACGCGCCACGCGCATTGGCCCTTCTGTCTGTTGTCAGTCGTGCGTCCGCACGTCAGTCTGACGAAACGAAAGCGAAAGTGCGGGCGTGCGTAGTGTGTTTAGTTTGTCGTCGCACTGTGAGTCGAAATGGACAGTTTCACGTGTCCCGAGTGTCCTGAGGGGCCCCTGAGTCTCCAGGAGTTGGAGGAGCACATTTGCAGTGTCCACTTGGAGTGGTTCCCCTTCGAGTGCGTCCACTGCTTGGGAATGAGAGCGCCCACTGAGTGGAGACTCAGACAGCACTTCGCCCAAGTCCACCCTCAGAAGCCGTTCACGGTTCGTCCATTGTTTTTCCCGGCCTCAGCCGCGCGAAACCCTCTCAAGAGCTCGGCGTGCGTGCGTGCGTGCGTTACGCCGTCAGATCCCGGTGCAACAAGTCGTAGAGAGATAGATAATCTCGGGCTTCTTTCGCCGCGCCTCAGCGCGGCGAGGTGTACATTTAGATATATACGGATGACAATGTCTGTAGCACCGAAGTAAGATATGTGACATATGTGGTCAAGTAGAGTCGATGTCGCCGAGTACGGATCTGATGTCCGTTTCTGTTGCTAATTTCGCATTTTCGAGATATTCATAATTAAAATATGAAAGTGTCGAGAATCGACTTTTTCGCCTGATGAGCTAGCGGCGAAATTTCTTGAGAAATGGAAAGAGATAGACAGGGGATAATTTGTAACACAAAAGAAATTTTTTGTAAGTGTGGAATTCACTAGAAATACGCGATTATTTATCAAAATTCCACAAATTGACAAAAATACAACGTCATTTATTGACGAATGTGAATGCAGAAATGGTAAGGTCGTGTGCCCGTAAGAATTTGTGACATAGTTTTACAGCTTTGAAAAATTGCAATTTCGAGATATTTCGAATTAAAATACGAAAATCGCTTTTTAGCACTCCGACCCCAAAAGGGGCGGAGTGCTATAGTGGAGCTGACACCGACTAACTTTTTTGCCACTCACTTTCGTGCCTCATTTCTCATCCGATTTGGACGGGGTTTTTTTCGCCCGGCCTCAGCCGGGCGAACCCTATCAAGAGCTCTGCGTGCGTACGTACGTACGTACGTACGTACGTACGTACGTGCGTACGTGCGTACGTGGGTCACGCTCGCTTCGGGCTTAATAACTCGCTCGTCCGACGTCGTAGGGTGGAGTTTGAGACATCGTCGAGTAGCCTGCGGACTCCTCTAGCCATCTGAGTAGTCGAAACCAACATAAGTTTTCAAAATCGCGCGCTACAGTATCTCAAAGTGGGGTCCATTTTAAGACAAAACTTGTCCGAACCTAGTCAAATCGCACATGAAAATGAAGCGCTCGAGCTCCTGAGCACGAATTCGACAACTAAAAGTTTCAAAAGTTTAAGCAAAGCGCTACAGTAACCAAAACGCGTCAGAAAGTGGTAATTTTGGCATAGTCGCAGGCTCTATAACTCGCTCGCCTGACGTCGTAGGAAGGAGTTTGAGACATCGTCGAGTAGCCCGCGGACTCCTCTAGCTTCTAAGTAGTCGAAACTAAAACAAGTTTTCAAATTCGAGCGCTACAGTATCCCAAAGTGGGGTCCATTTTAAGACAAAAGTTGACCGAATTTGGTCAAATCGCATATCAAAATGAAGCGCTCGAGCTTCTGAGCACGAATCTAACAACAAAAAAGTTCAAAAGTTTAAACATAGCGCTACAGTAGCCAAAACGCGTCCAAAACTAAAGTTCCTGACGTGGCTTTTTTTAAATTGTAGTTTTTAAAACACATTTTCTTGCTGTAAAGAATTAAACCCGGGCGACCCCAATGTTGCGTAGCAAGACCACTTCAATAAGAGAGGTCGTGAGAAGACTCGAGAGGTTACACGAACACGGAAAGGGCCTCGCTACAAGCTCAGTACAAGTACAAAGCTCAAACCCTCTCCGCTTTTTAAAAGAGACTTGTTTTAATCGATAGCTCTCGAGGGATAGTAGGGGTGCTCGGGCCTTCGTTTTTTTCGCGTGGTGGAAAAATTTTGAGAAAAATTCAAAAATTTGAATTTTTACTTACTGGGAGGGTGTTCACCCAGCTGGAATTTCTGGAATAGTGGGCCGATTTTGACGCCCTTTGGATATGTTATAGCCCTCGACGAGACGAACAGGGGAAAAAAAATCCCGAGCCAATCGGCCGACGCGTTCTCGGGTTACGGTAGGCGAAAGCGATATTTTGACAAAAATTTGCCTTTAAAAAATCCTAGTAAATCAGGGAGTTGTTGGATCGGGCCAGATATCTCCAATCGGCAAGATTAACATCTCTTTCGTTTAAGACCAAAATCTCTGAAATCCGCCGCGGAAATCTTGAGTTCTGATTTGGCAACCGGTCTCCGTCGGGGGTCGAAAATTCCAATTTTTGACTTTCGGCCGTTTTAGCGCCCGATTGCGATGATTTATGGCCAAATGGACTGCACCACGCGATTCCCCGTCGAAAACTGATCCGGAATCGATTTTCAAAAATATTTTTTCGGCTACCGTACCCCGGCCGCGTCCAAAATTCGAATTTCCACCCGGGTGGTCAAAATCAATGTTGGAGTCGATCCCGGTGCTTTCGGGGTCGCTGATGCCGAATCTGGCGTCATTTTGGCGTTTTGGATCAAGATTGGCGAGTTTTGGTCGAAAATCGACCTACCGTAGCCCTACGTCAACGGAACTGAAAGTGTGGTAATTGTACGGTTGAAGTGCCGATTCTAGGGTATTTCGCGGCGAGGAACGCGAATTCGCTATTGGTTTCTCCATTTTGTGTCGATTTTGCCATCAAACAGCCACTTTCCTAATGCCGAAATTCAAATTAGAATGCAATTTTTACTGTACTCTCCTCAAACTATTTGCAACTTAAATTTGCGCGCGCATTCAAACTTCTGAATTGAAGGAAAATGCAGTGTGGAAAGGCGGCGTGGTAAAGTAAGCATCTGCGCATGAACTGTCAATTCTTCCCGTCCAAAATGGCAAGGCGAGTTTGCGATTGGCGCAGCCCCGAATCTTAGCTGCCGGCTACTGGTTGAATCGAAGCGAAATGGCGCATTTTGGACTCAATTCGGCCTGGTCTACAGGATTTCGGTGGAGTTCTGCTGCGCGCCGGTAGGTGGAGGGAATACGCGTACTCTGAAACTCGCGCGCGGGCGGAATTTGTGGAGAACCTTTGGGCGGAAATCGGCCTTATTTCTCAAGATAAGTGAGTGGCGGTCTGCTTTCTCCCGTTCGGGTCGGAGTGCTTCACTGCAGGCTCTCCTGCACGTTTCCCTTGTTCGTCTGATGGACTAGCGGCGAAATTTCGTCAGAAAGGAAAAGGGCATAGACAGCGGATAATTTGTGACACAAAAGAAAATTTTTGCAAATGTGAAATTTGATAGAAATACGCGATTATTTGTCCGAATTCCATAAAATGACAAGAATTGAACGTCATATTTTTGACGAATGTGAATGCAGAAGTGGTGAGGCCGTATGCCAGTTAGAATTTGTGACATAGTTTTACAGTTTCAATAAATTGCAGTTCTGAGATATTTACAATTAAATTTAAAGAATGTCAAAATCGACATTTTCGTCTGATGGGCTAGCAGCGAAATTTCTTCAGAAATGGCAAGCGCAGAGACTCCGGATAATTAGTAACATAAAAGAAATTTTATGCAAATATAAATTTTGATAGAAATATTCAAAATTTGACAGAAATGTCAAAATTTCATAAATTGCCAAAACTTTTGTTTGTTGATGAATATGAACATAGAATAGAAAGGTCGTACGCCAACTGGAATTCCTGATAAAGAACGACCGCGCCAAATATTTGGCGAGCTTATTCGTTTAATGTGACATTTTCACACGGGTAGGAAACATCAGATAAACGGCGTCGTATCATGCCCATAGCATATAGCGAACGCGGTGATATCACTGAGCTTTAGATCAGCTATCGTGGGATAGCTGCACTTGGCAATATGGCACACGTTCTCAGGACACTTTCTCCAGATGCGGCTAACGATGGGTACAAAGTTCACTATACCGATCAGCAAAATTTGACAGACACAAAGTATAGGTTGAACTCTTTGCACACACAGCTTGTTCGCTAGGCCTCGTCGACTCACTGATTTTCTTGCGGTAGCGTGGTTGAGATTGAAATTTTCAAATTTTGCGATTACAGTAACCTAAAGGCGAAAGCCCTAAAACGACTCTAACTCAGCCGTCTTAGGCAGTAGAGAGGCGTGCGATGCGTCGTTGGAAAGCCCTGAACGTGCTCTTTCACGCGATGGCAAAGTTTTCGCAATCTAACGCACCGATGAAATCGCTTTGATTCGACGCTCAGTACAGGGCAAATACAGGGTGGGTCAAAAAAAGTGAGACCCCTAACTTTGCGGCCGCCGTTCTCAAGCATGACTGCACCGATTGACTTCAAATTTGGTGACAACACACTACAGGGTGTTGTTGATCGTCGGTACAAATTTCAACCAATTCTGTGCATCTCACGCCAAATGGCAGTTACGCGCGCAACACCATGCCGAAAATTGGGTGCAGACGGCGAAGAGGAGGATGGCCATGCGAGTCGTCATCCGTAAGATAGTGATTGGAATGCAGTTCGTTAGACGGTGTGGGACAACGTGTGACTATCAAACATTACACTGTCTAAAAAATCTGAGAGATAACGAATACACTGTGGAGTCTACGGATGTCTACCGTCACCCCATTACCAGCGTGTGGCATCTGAAGGATGTGATTGTGCAAGAGTTATGAGGTTAATGGACAATTCGATCTACCGGTTTCGGCCTCCGCTTGCAGCAAGTGGTCGACCAGGGTGGCGGCCCCATCGAACAGCCCGAATCTATGATCTCAGAATTTGCCGCCATCCTCCTCTTCGCCGTCCGCACCCAATTTTCGGCATGGTGTTGCGCGCGTAGCTGCCATTTGGCGTGAGATGCACAGAATTGGTTGAAATTTGTACCGACGATCAACAACACCTTGTAGTGTGTTGTCACCAAATTTGAACCAAATCGGTGCAGTCATGCTTGAGAACGGCGGCCGCAAAGTTAGGGGTCTCACTTTTTTTGACCCACCCTGTAGGTATCCCTAGATGAAAACAATTTATGTAGCAAGAATGGGACAGAAGCACGCTGCTGCGCGCTGCTCACTTGTTCCACACGCTGAGATTTGTGAGCCCTAGTTGCTTCTCTCTGCAGATCATGATCCACCCCAACGAAGACAAAGCGGAAGAGCTGAAGTCGAAGCTGCCAATCGATTACCCCTCTGAAACGCCCGCCTCCTCTGTCACCGCTACTGGGGCCAATGGCATGGATATCCCTCGAAAAGTGACATCCTTGAAAGTGACACACCCCGAGGTGACACATCCCTCACATCGGCTCAAACCGCTTTACACTGCACCAACTGTTTGTCTGTTTATGCCATTTTTGGCCCTCCATTCATCGACTCCAATAATGTCCCCCTTTTTTACAACCTTTTTCTTATGTGCCATTTTTAGCGTGTTATTTTTCACACATCTTTATTGCTGTTGACATCGTGTACCCAATGTCCAAGATTTCTTTTACACTGCTTGTTCTTCATTTTTCAATGATACCACTTTAAAGCCCTTTCTTCTTAGTTCAGGTTCGATTCCATCATCACTCCCCACATTGGCCACTGATGGTTTGGCTATGCTTTATTCGCTGTGGACTCTGAAATGCAGCTCAGTGATATGCAGGGTTATTACGATGTATTCACATTACAAACATTGCTCAGTGATGGGCTTGTGACGTCAGCTGCTATTGTCTTTAACTTTTCATAATCCTTCAATCATAAGATGGTTTATTACTATGTTGAACGTCACTTGCTGCCTAGCCCTGCATACATCAAGCAATGTACACACCAGTGCCCTATTATCCACAAAAGTGCACACAGTGTTGACAGCCCTTAGATGAGGCAAAATCCTCGGTTGACATCTTGAAGCATGTGAGGTATGCCATCAGCACCATGCCTACCAAGTGGCTCGGAGCTTCGGCTAGCAAGATGAAGTCGCTGATACTCCTCGCTGTCTACAAGGTTCTCAGCACCCTAGAGAATTTGGCCAATAGCAATCCCTAGGTAGTGTACATGTGGCTGAAACACTGAATACCAAACATAGAAGCAAAATCATCATCCCACTGTTGTGACATCGCACTGCATTTGGTGTTTCATAGGGGGTGCTTGTGAGCATACCATTAGGCGGATACCAATTTATTGATTGATCAGACACTGCTATCAAATAGCAAAGGTTTTGCCATGTTCTGTTGCTATAACAAATGGTAGTGGTGGAGTTCAGGTTCCCATATGACTGCAACTGAGGTTTATTTTGTAGTGTTAGCTCTATTCCATGTAAACAGTTGGAAAAATGGTAGTGAAACTGGATGCATGTATTGACGATAAACACAGGAGAAACAGAAAAACACAAATACTAAGCAATGTTTGGCATCTACGCTGGTCTGTCTATGAAGGATGTGGTCAATCCCATGTATCAAGCACACCAACACCACGGCATTAACATACCATGAGGTAGTACATAAAAGAGGCATCACGTTGTCATTCATGTCAGTGAAAACGATCTGAAGTGAGGACGGCATACACATTGTGATCCAAGATGCAGAGGTGTGTTCCCCATGTCCTGAACGAAAATGCAAAAGAAGTAACAGACCGTGTCAACAATAGTTGGAAATGGCAAAGCACAAGTACTTCGAGTATAAGCCATGTTAAGCAGTGTATGTGATGGGGAACACGAAATAAGCAATGAGAGGATGGCGAATGGTAGAAAGATTGAGTAGCAGTGTTTGGCGATTTGAGGGGGTGTGTCACCCTAACGCCTGAGTGGCGTGATGTCACTTTTCCGGGGATATGGAAACTGGTAACAATACATAAATGTACCGAATGTTTTGAAAGTTCCAGCCCTTTGCCACCGAACTGTAGGACAGCTGGAAGGGTGAAACTTAGAGATATGTTAGCCCAGTATGTTGACACGTCAGACACCAAATCTCAGCACGCTATACCCACTGGTGCGGGAATGCGGGCTGGAATCACCAGAGGTCGCGCGGACGCTGTCCCCCCCCCCCCCCCCCCCCCCCCCCCCCCCCCCCTGAAATGGGACCTAAGTGGGAGTCGAATCAAATTTGAATTTTTCGTTCTCTGGCGCGTTACAAGCTAAGATATTCGTCGCAACAGCATTCGAGGAGTAATTTCTCTTCTTTTGAATAGTAGGAATCGCATCAAAATCTGCTACAAGCCAGCGGGATGTGAGAAACTGACTGATTTTGTGTATCGAGTCCGTATTTACCACACGAGTGGTTCAAAGGGGTTGAAATATGACGTCTGACGTGTCAACACATAGTGCTAACATTCCTCCAAGTTTCAGCCTTTGATCTGCCCTACAGCTTGCTGGCAGGGGTAAGGGCTGGACTTTTGAATCAATTAAACTACGCGCAAGAACTTTCGAATGAGTACTGTGCGTACCACAAACGGTAATCTTCAGAGGCTTTCGCTGGCCCTCGTCGCGACCCATTGGCAGTTTCGTGGGTGGCGGAAAGCGTGGTCGATCTGGGCAGATCGCTGTTCGCAACAAGAAAAGTGAACCAAGAGCCACGATCGCAAGCTTCGTCTCCGCCAGCGAGCATAATTCTGCTCGACTCCCCAGAGGTCGAGTTTAAGCCCACCAACTGGTAGCATGGAGCGCTGACAGACCCTATCTGCAACCAGAGAAGTTGACCTTTAGTTGAAGTAAGAAAACGAATCGACCGCCAGCTTGGTTCCTAGGGTCAATGAAAAGCTGCTTCAGTCGACCCAATGTTGCCATACTCACTCATAGCGAACCACGACCGTGGTTTCTAAACGTTTTACAATACTAAAAGTTTTTATTTCGATTCCCACAGTATTCCAGTTGAGGCGCGCATTGATCGTTTAGGTCACTCTCCTCCACCGCAATGACGCTATGGAAGGCAAATTGAAGCGGCGCAAACTGTCAGAGTCGTTCCCAACTTCTGCTGCAATGAAACTGGAAAGTGGTGAGTAACAGTATCACACTACGAATTTGCCTTCTGAATATGTAGGTGCTACGAAGGGGAGAGTCTTATAGAGGTACTGCCGCCCTCTGGTCCCCACGAGCAGCCAACATCAGAGAGGCCGCTATCTGCAACCAGAAAAGTTGGCCACGAGGATAGGCAGTCTCCGGCCCCGCCGACGTGCATCGATCTGCTGGATGATTCTCTGGAGATCAAGGTCGAAGCTGAAGAAGGCCCGTCGATCCGAGTCGCGCAGCGCCGCAGACGGACGCTATATGCAACGAGAAAAGTTGCGCCCTCGGAGCAAGATGAGGCGACGGCCTGCCTACTGCCCAGCAACGTCCAGGGCGTCGCCCTGGGGGAGCCCCACCATTGGAAGACGACCAACTACATGTGCAGAGTGTGTCTGAAGGCGCCTAAAATCGGCGGGCACATAGTCAACCATATGGCTGTGAACTGGCAACTCTACCAGTACCAGTGCAGACTGTGCGGTCGTGGAAGCGTCGCGAGGTACCTCCTGAAGGAGCACATCAAGAAGAGGCACCCAGAAGGATGGCCTTGGAGATAGGTAGAATGTGTTTTGTTTCGTATTCAGTAACCCCTTGGCTCCGGTTTCAAATCGTCTGATCCCTGTGTTGTAAGTGGGGGACGAGCTGGTGAGATCCGTTAAAGGTCAACACCAGGAGCTGAGCCAATCCCATTACAGAAGTGCGACACTGGGTTCAGCAGTCCACCCGGTGTTGCACATCTGTCACCGGGATTGGCAAAGTCCAGTCCTGTCAATGCAGCTGGCACCCTCCACCATAGGCCAGTCCCGATCTGTGTAACAGAGTGGGATCGCTGGCTCCCGGTGGCAGATTTGGCCGATCTCCGATTCCATTAATGTCAGCCCATGATTTTTTAAAGGGATCGGTGACCAGTCCTGTTAAACCACTTTAGTTAAGTTTGACCGCACACCGATCCCAGTATTCATGAACAGGATCGGTGTGCCGGTCCGTTAATATTAACAGGATCGGTAATCCCAGTGACTCGTCGGGATCGGCACCTTGTTGTAACGGGAGCCAAGGGTAGTCCACGGAAGTGACAAACACGACCCCCCCTCCCCCCCCCTCCCGAAAGACCTCCTACTAAAAAGTTAAAATTTGAAGGCGCCTAAAAATATAACCCATCCTCATTTTCTATTAAAGTGTCTTTCTCTCTCTCCAACGCCATCCCTCAGAATTGGAAGAGTGCAGAGAAGAGGCATATCTCCTTTGCGAAGACATGCGCTCAGAAGCGCTGGAGGCCGCCTACTGGAAGATGTACCGTCTGCTCTACCAGCGGAACTCTACGGAAACTGACTCATCTGCGGATTTGTCCGAAAGTCAAACGGCCGCCGAAAAGGTCGCCCCTCTGCCAGTAGCGCCCCGGCAGAAGACACGAGGTCTGACAGGGCGCCGAAAAGGGGTCGTCGTCGTCGCTGTCGTCGTGATCACCGTCGTGTCGTCGTCGTGGTCACTGTCGTGTCGTCGTCGTGGTCACCATCGTGGTCACCGTCGTGTCGTCGTCGTGGTCACCATCGTGGTCACCGTCGTGTCGTCGTCGTGGTCACCATCGTGGTCACCGTCGTGTCGTCGTTGTGGTCACCGTCGTGTCGTCGTCGTCGTCGTGTCGTCGTCGTGGTCACCGTCGTGTCGTCGTCGTGGTCACCGTCGTGTCGTCGTCGTGGTCGCCGTCGTGTCGTCATCGTGGTCGCCGTCGTGTCGTCGTCGTGGTCACCGTCGTGTCGTCGTCGTGGTCGCCATCGTGTCGTCGTCGTGGTCACCGTCGTGTCGTCGTCGTGGTCGCCGTCGTGTCGTCGTCGTGGTCACCATCGTGTCGTCGTCGTGGTCACCGTCGTGTCGTCGTCGTGGTCGCCGTCGTGTCGTCGTCGTGGTCACCGTCGTGTCGTCGTCGTGGTCGCCGTCGTGTCGTCGTCGTGGTCGCCGTCGTGTCGTCGTCGTGGTCACCGTCGTGTCGTCGTCGTGGTCGCCGTCGTGTCGTCGTCATGGTCGCCGTCGTGTCGTCGTCGTGGTCACCGTCGTGTCGTCGTTGCGGGCACCGGCGTGTTGTCGTCGTGGTCGCCGTCGTGTCATCGTCGTGGTCACCGTCGTGTCGTCGTCGTGGTCGCCGTCGTGTCGTCGTCGTGGTCGCCGTCGTGTTGTCGTCGTGGTCGCCGTCGTGTCATCGTCGTGGTCACCGTCGTGTCATCGTCGTGGTCGCCGTCGTGCCGTCGTCGTGGTCACCGTCGTGTCATCGTCGTGGTCGCCGTCGTGTCGTCGTCGTGGTCACCGTCGTGTCGTCGTCGTGGTCACCGTCGTGTCGTCGTCGTGGTCACCGTCGTGTCGTAGTCGTGGTCACCGTCGTGTCGTCGTTGTGGTCGCCGTCGTTTCGTCGTCGTGGTCGCCGTCGTGTCGTCGTCGTGGTCACTGTCGTGTCGTCGTCGTGGTCACTGTCGTGTCGTCGTCGTGGTCACCATCGTGTCGTCGTCGTGGTCGCCGTCGTGTCGTCGTCGTGGTCGCCGTCGTGTCGTCGTCGTGGTCGCCGTCGTGTCGTCATCGTGGTCACCGTCGTGTCGTCGTCGTGGTCGCCGTCGTATCGTCGTCGTGGTCACCGTCGTGTCGTCGTCGTGGTCACCATCGTGTCTTCGTCGTGGTCGTCGTCGTGTCGTCGTCGTGGTCGCCGTCGTGTCGTCGTCGTGGTCGCCGTCGTGTCGTCGTCGTGGTCACCGTCGTGTCGTCGTCGTGGTCGCCGTCGTGTCGTCGTCGTGGTCGCCGTCGTGTCGTGGTCGCCGTCGTGTCGTCGTCGTGGTCGCCGTCGTGTCGTCGTCGTGGTCACCGTCGTGTCGTCGTCGTGGTCGCCGTCGTGTCGTCGTCGTGGTCACCGTCGTGTCGTCGCCGTGGTCGCCGTCGTGTCGTCGTCGTGGTCGCCGTCGTATCGTCGTCGTGGTCGCCGTCGTGTGGTCGTCGTGGTCGCCGTCGTGTCGTCGTCGTGGTCGCCATCGTGTCGTCGTCGTGGTCGCCCTCGTGTCGTCGTCGTGGTCGCCGTCGTGTCGTCGTCGTGGTCGCCGTCGTGTCGTCGTCGTGGTCACCGTCGTGTCGTCGTCGTGGTCGCCGTCGTGTCGTCGTCGTGGTCGCCGTCGTGTCGTCGTCGTGGTCGCGGTCGTGTCGTCGTCGTGGTCACCGTCGTGTCGTCGTCGTGGTCGTCGTCGTGTCGTCGTCGTGGTCGCCGTCGTGTCGTCGTCGTTCTCGCCGTCGTGTCGTCGTCGTGGTCGCCGTCGTGTCGTCGTCGTGGTCGCCGTCGTGTCGTCGTCGTGGTCGCCGTCGTGTCGTCGTCGTGGTCGCCGTCGTGTCGTCGTCGTGGTCACCGTCGTGTCGTCGTCGTGGTTCTCGTCGTGTCGTCGTCGTGGTCGCCGTCGTGTCGTCGTCGTGGTCACCGTCGTGTCGTCGCCGTGGTCGCCGTCGTGTCGTCGTCGTGGTCGCCGTCGTGTCGTCGTCGTGGTCGCCTTCGTGTTGTCGTCGTGGTCGCCGTCGTGTCGTCGTCGTGGTCGCCGTCGTGTCGTCGTCGTGGTCGCCATCGTGTCGTCGTCGTGGTCGCCGTCGTGTCGTCGTCGTGGTCGCCGTCGTGTCGTCGTCGTGGTCACCGTCGTGTCGTCGTCGTGGTCGCCGTCGTGTCGTCGTCGTGGTCGCCGTCGTGTCGTCGTCGTGGTCGCGGTCGTGTCGTCGTCGTGGTCACCGTCGTGTCGTCGTCGTGGTCGTCGTCGTGTCGTCGTCGTGGTCGCCGTCGTGTCGTCGTCGTGGTCGCCGTCGTGTCGTCGTCGTGGTCGCCGTCGTGTCGTCGTCGTGGTCGCCGTCGTGTCGTCGTCGTGGTCGCCGTCGTGTCGTCGTCGTGGTCGCCGTCGTGTCGTCGTCGTGGTTCTCGTCGTGCCGTCGTCGTGGTCGCCGTCGTGTTGTCGTCGTGGTCGCCGTCGTGTCATCGTCGTGGTCACCGTCGTATCGTCGTCGTGGTCGCCGTCGTGTCGTCGTCGTGGTCACCGTCGTGTCGTCGTCGTGGTCGCCGTCGTGTCGTCGTCGTGGTCGCCGTCGTGTCGTCGTCGTGGTCGCCGTCGTGTCGTCGTCGTGGTCGCCGTCGTGTCGTCGTCGTGGTCGCCGTCGTGTCGTCGTCGTGGTCGCCGTCGTGTCGTCGTCGTGGTCGCCGTCGTGTCGTCGTCGTGGTCGCCGTCGTGTCGTCGTCGTGGTCGCCGTCGTGTCGTCGTCGTGGTCGCCGTCGTGCCGTCGTCGTGGTCGCCGTCGTGTCGTCGTCGTGGTCGTCGTAGTGTCGTCGTCGTGGTCGCCGTCGTGTCGTCGTCGTGGTCACCGTCGTGTCGTCGTCGTGGTCACCGTCGTGTCGTCGTCGTGGTCGCCATCGTGTCGTCGTCGTGGTCGCCGTCGTGTCGTCGTCGTGGTCGCCGTCGTGTCGTCGTCGTGGTCGCCGTCGTGTCGTCGTCGTGGTCGTCGTCGTGTCGTCGTCGTGGTCGCCGTCGTGTCGTCGTCGTGGTCGCCGTCGTGTCGTCGTCGTGGTCACCGTCGTGTCGTCGTCGTGGTCGCCGTCGTGTCTTCGTCGTGGTCGCCGTCGTGTCGTCGTCGTGGTCGCCGTCGTGTCGTCGTCGTGGTCGCCGTCGTGTCGTCGTCGTGGTCGCCGTCGTGTCGTCGTCGTGGCCGCCGTTGTGTCGTCGTCGTGGTCGCCGTCGTGTCATCGTCGTGGTCACCGTCGTGTCGTCGTCGTGGTCGCCGTCGTGTCGTCGTCGTGGTCACCGTCGTGTCGTCGTCGTGGTCGCCGTCGTGTCGTCGTCGTGGTCACCGTCGTGTCGTCGTCGTGGTCACCGTCGTGTCGTCGTCGTGGTCACCGTCGTGTTGTAGTCGTGGTCACCGTCGTGTCGTCGTTGTGGTCGCCGTCGTTTCGTCGTCGTGGTCGCCGTCGTGTCGTCGTCGTGGTCACTGTCGTGTCGTCGTCGTGGTCACCGTCGTGTCGTCGTCGTGGTCACCGTCGTGTCGTCGTCGTGGTCGCCGTCGTGTCGTCGTCGTGGTCGCCGTCGTGTCGTCGTCGTGGTCGCCGTCGTGTCGTCGTCGTGGTCACCGTCGTGTCGTCGTCGTGGTCGCCGTCGTGTCGTCGTCGTGGTCGCCATCGTGTCGTCGTCGTTCTCGCCGTCGTGTCGTCGTCGTGGTCGCCGTCGTGTCGTCGTCGTGGTCGCCGTCGTGTCGTCGTCGTGGTCGCCGTCGTGTCGTCGTCGTGGTCGCCGTCGTGTCGTCGTCGTGGTCCCCGTCGTGTCGTCGTCGTGGTCGCCGTCGTGTCGTCGTCGTGGTCGCCGTCGTGTTGTCGTCGTGGTCGCCGTCGTGTCATCGTCGTGGTCACCGTCGTATCGTCGTCGTGGTCGCCGTCGTGTCGTCGTCGTGGTCACCGTCGTGTCGTCGTCGTGGTCGCCGTCGTGTCGTCGTCGTGGTCGCCGTCGTGTCGTCGTCGTGGTCGCCATCGTGTCGTCGTCGTGGTCGCCGTCGTGTCGTCGTCGTGGTCGCGGTCGTCGTGGGGCCGTCCTGTCGTCGTCGTGGTCGTCGTCGTGTCGTCGTCGTGGTCGCCGTCGTGTCGTCGTCGTGGTCGCCGTCGTGTCGTCGTCGTGGTCGCCGTCGTGTCGTCGTCGTGGTCGCCGTCGTGTCGTCGTCGTGGTCGCCGTCGTGTCGTGGTCGTGGTCGCGGTGGGGTCGTCGTGGTCGCGTCGTCGTGGCGTCGTGTCGTCGTGTGGTCGCCGTCGTGTCGTCGTCGTGGTCGCCGTCGTGTCGTCGTCGTGGTCTCCGTCGTGTCGACGTCGTGGTCGCCGTCGCCGCGTCGTCGTGGTCGCCGTCGTGTCGTCGTCGTGGTCGCCGTCGTCTCGTCGTCGTGGTCGCCGTCGTGTCGTCGTCGTGGTCGGCGTCGTGTAGTCGTCGTGGTCGCCGTCGTGTCGTCGTCGTCGTGGTCGCCGTCGTGTCGTCGTCGTGGTCACCGTCGTGTCGTCGTCGTGGTCGTCCGTGGTCACCGTCGTGTCGTCGTCGTGGTCGCCGTTGTGTCGTCGTGTCGTGGTGGTCGCTGTCGTGTCGTCGTCGTGGTCGCCGTCGTGTCGTCGTCGTGGTCGCCGTCGTGTCGTCGTCGTGGTCGCCGTCGTGTCGTCGTCGTGGTCGCCGTCGTGTCGTCGTCGTGGTCGCCGTCGTGTCGTCGTCGTGGTCGCCGTCGTGTCGTCGTCGTGGTCGCCGTCGTGTCGTCGTCGTGGTCGCCGTCGTGTCGTCGTCGTGGTCGCCGTCGTGTCGTCGTCGTGGTCGCCGTCGTGTCGTCGTCGTGGTCGCCGTCGTGTC
>JASAMZ010005510.1:0-12443 GCA_030248115.1 Linhomoeus sp. GSCO2_2 | reverse complement strand
GTCAGCGAAGGTCTGCGTTCCAGTTGAAGCGCGAATGGCCTTCTGAGGGCGGGGCAAAGTGACGCGGCGGATTTTGAAGGCATGTTCCGTAGAGAAGGAAGAGCCCTCGATGGCTCTGAGCTTTTCGAACTCTTCTGCGCGTGCGCCAAATACCCCAAAAATCGCTGGTAGCTTCGTAGCCCCTTTCCGGTTGACACCGGCAGCTTGGGGATCGTCTTCTTTGGCGTCCTTGAGATGACAGTCCCACTGCTGCTCGTAGGCAAGTCTGTAGGCCTCGTCCCAAAGAGGATTGTAATCCTGGCCGTGTGTGACTTTCAGGACGCGCTCTCGGTCTTCCAGCTGCCTGCTCAACTTCTGGATCTCCTTCTGCCTATCCATTTCACAGATTTCGCTCTTATATTCAAGTCAAACTGCCTTTAAATACGAAAGGACATACCCTCGCGAGAGGCGGTGGGGAGCCCATGCTTAGTATGCAAACTCGTTGAATTACGTACTTGCAATAATTAGTGCACGCGTTACGGGTAGGGAAGGCTGTGTTTACGTTGCGCGGCCACTAGGTGGCGCTGCGTCCACTCTACGAGCGGCTCACCATGGTCTGGGAGGCGCGCTGTCTAACTTCTGCCAAACTAGGGGAAAGCACCACAGTGTTCACGTGCGCTGATACACACTGACATGTGAAGGGCATGGGGGCCACACCAAAGCTGACGATCGCTGACTGGGAAGGCAGGCTAGCTCAGTGTGCCCCCAACTGAGGGCATGATTACTGGTAGCTAACGCGCCAATACAGGGTTAGTTTTGAAGAAACGTGCGACATCTCAGCGTTGGTAAGTCGAAGGAAGAAGATCTTGGACTTTATGGATAGGTCTCGACAGGGCTGGAGAAGAGAAGAGCCAGGCCAGCACTAGCAGTAGGAGGGCAGCAGCAGACGACTCAACTCGACTGGTGGAGTGGATTTGCTGATTCTGGAGTGGAGTGGAGGAGTGGTGCACTAAGTTAGTACGCACGTGCGTAGTGGAGTGAGCCCCGATGAGCGAGCTATTTTGCACTTCTTTCTGTCCAACAACCTCACCCAACTCGTCCACTCTGTCACCCGAGGGGACAGCGTTCTCGATCTAGTCCTCTCAACACACGCAACAGCTGTTGTGCAACTATTCCGTCGAGAACCCCCTCCTGCCTTCAGACCACTTGGCCGTCGCCTTCTCCATTCGTGCCAAGCGACGCGCCCATAAACGGCCCCCCCGCTGCCTTCCTAGATTTTCGACGGGCGGACTATGAGGCAATGGAAGTGCGCCTGGCCAGAGCAGACTGGGAAGGGCTCCAATCCGCTTGCGCCAATGTTGAGCAAATGTGACGGGTCTTTCGTTTTGTACTCACCGACGCTATCGAAGCCTTTGTCTCCTACCGCACCACTCGTAATGACATAATGAGTTGGAAGGTTGCGGAGAGAGCGCCTACGCCATCTTACAGAGTTTTACTGTAAGATGAGGAGAGCGACGACGACGCCGTGCTCTTGCTAGGGTACAATGGGAAATGAGTCGAGACCTACAGGAAATTCCAGCTCATATATGCCCGTTGCGATTTTCAGGTCGTCGATAACCGACCGGTTCAAAAATGGTCGCTGCAGGTGGCCCAACGTTCTTTCATCGCACTGCAACAGGGACTAGTGCCTTGATGAGGTATAGCTGGACACCTTCCAAGAACTCAAGGACCTGAAAAAGATCAGGCCTGAGTTCATGTCTTTGAAGAAAGAGGAGTCCACATTCCACTTCAACCTGAAGCATCTGACCCTGCAGAATGGCCAGGGTTGGTCAGGTATCAAATTGTGTTTCATCGTTTGTTTAAACAAACTGCGTGCAAAAAGTTCACGCTGCATTTTGCGTCTGCCAAATCTTGGTGAGCGGCACACTGCAGAAACAATGATCAATTCTGTACAGTACATAACGGAAAACGGCAACTTTCGCCCAACTGAACGGTGCCGGCGACCAATCAGGCTGAGGTGTGCTGTTCCGACCAAAAGTAGGGTACCTATCTTTGATTGAGCCATATAGCATGTCGTATCCAATTGAGACGCAGTCAGTACATAATATGCGTCTTGTTCAGCATGTCGTCGAAATTGAGGAAGGGGAGGGGAGGGGATCAGAGTACTTTATGTCACTTTTCTTTTAACGAGGGCACTCAGTCAAACGGCGCGTGATTATCGGGTTGAGCGCGTCAGCGCTCAACCCAATTTGTTCGGCCGGGGGCCAGTGCGCCCCCGGGGACTAGGGGTTAGTACTACGTCATATAGGTAGACTTAACCGATCGGGCTGAAATTTTCAGCATAGATGTTCATAGTAACAAGAAGTAGTGTGCTAAAATTTCAGCCGAATCGGTTGAGTGGCTCCCGAGATATTAAAAAAAAAGCTGTCGAAAAATTCAGCAATCTTGTTCTGATCGCCAGGTTTTAGGCCTCGTTCTCGCGAACGGTACTAGATAGGAGAGTGGTTGATGGCTCGTTAGAATTGTCTACTAATGGCATTTATTATGTATAAAAAATCATAGAGATCAGGTTGAATATTGCGGCCGTGGGGCCCGATTAAAAAAATGGCCGAAATTTTGGCTAAGTCCCACTCACGAACGGCAGAGCCTCACTGGTGCAGGCTGGAGCGCCAGTAGTTGTGATCCGGTCTAGACCACCATAGGGTGAATAAATGTGTAAAACATTTCATCTTCCTAGGTCGTCCGGTGCTTGAAAAGGCCTGGACGCCGAAGTTGAAACCGGTACGCGTCCGGGGCCTGGCTCACATACGCCGAGCTCTACTGGTGCAGGCTAGGGCGCCAATCGAACAGATCCGGTCTAGACCACCATAGGGTGAATAAATGTGTAAAACATTTCATCTTTCTAAGTTGTATGGTTCTTGAGATTTGGATGTCCAAAGGTTGAAACCAGTACAGTATGACACTATAGTGAAATCGTAAATTCATATAGTCAATGTCAAAATGAACTGTAGAGTGGTCATATGTATTGGAGGTGTTGAGAGGAGAGTGGACTCTAGAAGGGTGGTGGATGACAGAATGACATTATGACGAAATCGTAAATACGTATAGTCAATGTCGAAATGAACTGTAGA
This sequence comes from Linhomoeus sp. GSCO2_2, assembly GCA_030248115.1. Lineage (NCBI taxonomy): Eukaryota > Metazoa > Nematoda > Chromadorea > Monhysterida > Linhomoeidae > Linhomoeus > Linhomoeus sp. GSCO2_2. The sequence continues at coordinate 9,333 of JASAMZ010005510.1, read as the reverse complement.
GTGGTGATATGTATTGGAGGTGTTGAGAGTGGACTCTAGAAGGGTGGTGGATGACAGAATGACATTGTGACGAAATCGTAAATTCGTATAGTTAATGTGTAAAATGAACTGTAGTGTGGTGATATGTTCTGGAGGTGTTGTGGGTGGACTCCAGAAGGGTGGTGGGTGACAGAATGACGTTATGATGAAATCGTAATTCGTATAGTCGTATAGCTGTCTGTGCATCCAACCTCCTGAGGCCAGATCTGTCTGTGCATCCAACCTCCTGTGGCCAGACCAGTCCATGCATCAAACCTCCTGTGGCCAGACCTGTCTGTGCATCCAACCTACTGTGGCCAGACACCAGACCTGTCTGTGTCCCCTCACCTACAACGGCAGTCCTTTCAAAGCAGACCTGTTTATGTCGCCTCTCAACAAACCTGCTCTACGCTCCCACCCCCCGGTCTGTGTCCCCACACCTACAACGGCAGTCCTTTCAAAGCAGACCTGTTTATGTCGCCTCTCAACAAACCTGCTCTACGCTCCCACCCCCCGCCCCCCGCCTGTACAAAACCTCGAATTTTTCATGTGCGCCCCAAATCAGTGCGTGTTGCGTGATTATGGCAATACACGCACAGCGCCAACACACTCCGACAGGGGTATCCAACGATGCATAAATCATTTGGGTTTCCCGAAGCACTAAGTCTGCAGACTCAAATAACCTTCAGTCTCTGCCTTTCTTGATCAGACTTTAGTTACCGTGTCTATCCGCAGCACACAATGCAATAAGAGTAAACACTGCTCGAAAGATGCACACTTGCGCTAAACAGGCACAAGTGCGCTAAACACGCGCACATTTGCGCTAAACACGCACGTTTACGCCAAACGGAAGACAACAACACAGCAGCCCGGCTCAGTCGGCGTAGTGTAGTATCATCGCCATGTCAACAGCCTCGAGTCCCGTGCAGCCGCCGGCCACCTCAGGGACGGTCGCCGTGGCCTGGAGGTCGAAGACCCGCCATCCTGCCATAGGCTGAGTGCTGCACAGGGTGCGCTCCAGCGCCAGCCTGTCGCTGGTTCAGTCGCAGAACACGAGAACGGTGTCCTGCCGACTCAGGAGCCACTGAAAGTGTTTGCACCCACGATTTGCACCGATTGGCCGAAGCGTCAAATGCGGACGTGAGAGTAGGATTCTGCCGCAAGGGGCACATGCCTTTTTCTTTTGTCCAGGCTCGACATGCGAACTCTTAGCTGTCCCGTGTGCCAAAATGTCACAAAGCAAAATTTCGCCTGCGAGTAAGAAGCTGCTCAACCGCTACCTTTGTGTCGCCCCCGGCTAGTGTGGCGAGGGCCGACACGGTCCTGCCCCTCTGACAGCCGGTGGCGCCATGGAAGAGCAGCTCCAGTGTGTCGACACTGTCGTTGCGCTGAGTAGACGCTCACTGTTCGCAGGGTCACCACTCGAGCGGCCACTTGCGCCCTGACGTCGTGGGATAGGGTTGAGACATCATTACTCGTCCGTGGGTCTGAAACAAGGACGTCGATCGCTTGTGTGCGTTCGCGTTGTCCGTTGTGCACACAACTTTTTCGATTGATTGTGCTTTCCGGCTGGGGGAGAGGCCAATCACGGAGGGTATAGTGGCCCGACAAAATAGTTGTTCTCGGACAAAAAATGACAAAATCGGACAATTGTGCACAAAACAAGGCAGGTTTGTCTTTTGAAATTTTGCGGACAAGGAAAAGAGCGATACAAAGTGGAAACTGTGCGGACGACGACAGCACTGGTGTGCACTAAAGTCTGTTCAAGAAAGGCAAGGCTGAAGGTTTCTTTGGAGTCTGCAGACTTTAGTGCTTCGAGAAACCCAAATGATTTATGCATCGTTGGATACCCCTGTCGTGTGTGGCGCGGTGCGTGTTTTGCCATAATCACGCAACACGCACTGGTTTGGGGCGCACATGAAAAATTCGAGGTTTTGTACAAGGTGGCGATCCCGATAATTTTTACACCAGTTATACCTCAAGGTGTCCTGATATCACATTTCAAATTTCAGCAAAATCGGTTCGCCACAGCGCTAGCTCACGGCCTGCCGCGTACACCCTACTTTGTCCTCAAATGGCCAAAATCGCCGAAATCGGTCAAAAAGGGTACACTTTTCTAATAACTCAAGAAAGAAACGGTCACATTTTTGTTAACTTTCTGTGTGTCAACTAGGATCAATTGTCTACACAATGGAACAAACCCCGTCTTATTCGGTTGCGACACGCTCGAATGCGACTCAATCAAAAATACCCTACTTTTGGCCGAAACGACGCTTTTCAGCTCGATTGCGCCATCGAGGCCGTCCAGCTGGCCGAAAAGCGTCGTTTCGGCCAAAAGTAGGGTATCTTTGATTGAGTCGCATTCGAGCGTGTCGCAACCGAATAAGATGGGGTTTGTTCCATTGTGTAGACAATTGATTCTAGTTAACACACAGAAAGTTTGTAGAAATTTGGCCGGTTCTTTCTTGAGTTATTAAAAAAGTGCACCCTTTTTGGCCGATTTCGGCGATTTTGGCCATTTTAGGACAAAGTAGGGTGTACGCGGCAGGCCATAACTAACGCTGTGGCGAACCGATTTTGCTGAAATTTGAAATGTGATATCAGGACACCTTGAGGTATAACTGGTGTAAAAATTATCAAAATCGCCCACCCTGTACAAAACCTCGAATTTTTCATGTGCGCCCCAAACCAGTGCGTGTTGCGTGATTATGGCAAAACACGCACCGCGCCAACACACTTCGACAGGGGTATCCAACGATGCATAAATCATTTGGGTTTCTCGAAGCACTAAGTCTGCAGACTCAAATAACCTTCAGTCTCTGCCTTTCTTGAACAGACTTTAGTGCACACCAGTGCTGTCGTCGTCCGCACAGTTTCCACTTTGTATCGTCTTTGCCTTGTCCGCAAAACTTCAAAAGACAAACCTGCCTTGTTTTGTGCACAATTGTCCGATTTTGTCATCCTTTGTCCGAGAACAACTATTTTGTCGGGCCACTATACCCTCCGTGATTGGCCTCTCCCCAGCCGGAAGCACAATCAATCAAAAAGTTGTGTGCACAACGACAGCACTAACGCACACAAGCGATCGACGTCCTTGTTTCAGACCCACGGACGAGTAATGATGTCTCAACCCTATCCCACGACGTCAGGGCGCAAGTGGCCGCCTGAGTCGTGACCCTGCGAACACTGACATCTACTCAGCGCAACGACGACGTCGACACACTGGAGCTGCTCTTCCATGGCGCCACCGCTGTCAGAGGGGCAGGACCGTGTCGGCCCTCGCCACACTAGCCGGGGGCGACACAAAAGTAGCGGTTAGAACTTCCTTACTCGCAGAGGCGAAATTTTGCTCTGGTGACATTTTGGCACACGGGACAGCTAAGAGTTCGTATGTCGAGCCTGGACAAATGAAAGGCATGTGCCCCTTGCGGCCAATCGTCTACTCTCACGTCCGCATTTGACGCTTCGGCCAATCGGTGCAAATCGTGGGTGCAAACACTTTCAGTGGCTCCTGAGTCGGCAGGACACCGTTCTCGTGTTCTGCGACTGAACCAGCGACAGGCTGGCGCTGGAGCGCACCCTGTGCAGCACTCAGCCTATGGCAGGATGGCGGGTCTTCGACCTCCAGGCCACGGCGACCGTCCCTGAGGTGGCCGGCGGCTGCACGGGACTCGAGGCTGTTGACATTGTCGCGTTGCGTGGTGATTTGAATTTCCTCGCTACCGTAATCTGGACAATTTAGGGAAACGCGCCAATTGTTTCTAGGTTTACTTGGGTTTTCTTGGTGGTGAGCGGGTGTGATAGAATTTCGAGGAAATAAGTGTGTTTCGGAAGATAATTAGGATCAGGAATTTCGTGATTTTATTTCTGATTAGGATCTGGGTGATTGTTATTGTCGGATCTCGCGGCGAATCTCGCTCCGCCTTGCGTTTCTTCTTTTATTGGCTTTTGTCCCTCCTAAGCTCATTGTTTCGCGCGCATTGTGTTATTGTCGAGTCGCCGATAGGGCTACTCCCAGAATAGATTGATTGGAGAGAATTATCAGAGGGTTATTGATCACGAGGCAGGAGCACATCCCCTTAGCTCTCCCTATTTATCATCAACATATCACTTGATCTAGGCTTCCTGTCCTCGAAATGGTGGCTTCTCTTCTTCGGTGAATTGATTGTGATTAGATTCTCAGAATGAGTTCTTCGTCTGCTAGGGCTGCCGGCGATAAACGCCGTAATTTAGAGGCATTCAATAAGGAGCGATTATTAGAGCATGTGGATTTCACTCAGACGGATAGGGCGGCAATATTACAATTGGCTGGTATTTTAGGGCGCTTTTAATTTAATTCAAGAGCGCTTAGAAACTAAACATTGCGCTTTTAAAAATGAACAAACCGCTTTTCTTTGTAGCAAACGGATAAGTGACGACGCGCTTTTAAAAATAAACAATGCGCTTTTAAAAATGAACAATGCGCTTTTAACTTGAACATGCAGCTTTTGACAGCAGCTGGACCGAAAATTGAACAAAGCGCTTTTAAAATTGAACAAACCGCTTTTAAAATTGAACAAACCGCTTTTAACGCCCTGCTGCGTCGCGCACGGCATTGTCGCAACGTGACGTCGACGCGAACCGCCCCAGTTTGCTAGGGAAACTTTGTCGGCGTGGTAGTGGCCTTAGGCTAATAGGCTTTAAAGTGAAAGTTGTTGCGAGCGCTAGCAGGGAAGGGGCACAGCCGGCCTAAGCAGGAGGTGAAGTATATGGGGGAGTGTGCACTCCACCCACTGTTTGCACTAAAACTCGGTCGGCGTCACGCCTGGCGGGTCTCAACTGAGGCTTAGCGCGACCACCAACTTCAGGGCGCGCTCCGCGCGCCCTGAAGTCGGTCACCGGTCGCGTTAAGCATAAGTTTCGACCCGCCAGACTGCGACGCCGACTGACTCTTGTGGACTGTGGGCGCAGGGCGAGCCTAAGCATAGCCTGCTCTCAAAGGCATATTCTGTGTCCGAAAGAAATGTAAAGAAACAAGTAAGATGGTCATTACCTGATGCAGGCAAAGGAGTATTAAAAGTATTAATGAATCCCGAATTTTAAAAGTTTTTCTTTTTTTCTGGACTTTGCCCTTTGTCTTACAGCAGCAGAATTAAAAGCGCATTGTTCTAAACGAAAAGCGCATTGTTCAAAATGAAAAGCGCATTGTTCAAAATGAAAAGCGCTTTGTTCAAAATGAAAAGCTGCTCCTACATACATAGCCCCTCCATGATGCCGGCGTTCTTAAAAGCGCATTGTTCTAAACGAAAAGCGCAATGTTCCAAATGAAAAGCGCTTTGTTCAGAATGAAAAGCGGTGCCAGTTAAAAGCGCATTCTTCTAAATGAAAAGCTGTAGTTACGAATTAAAAGCTGCAAATAATTGTCCCCATTACAATTGGTGCTTGCTTTGCACGAAGTTAGTGAGGATCCGAAGTTTACGGATACGAAGCCTGCCGTTTCCAATCTAAGTACAACTACGATTAAGAAGGGAAATTTGGAGAATTTAGTCAACGCCGCGCGCAGGTACATCGAAGGTATTTTTTCGCCGCGCCTCAGCGCGGCGAGGTGTATATATACGGATGACAATGTCTGTCTGTGTGTGTGTGTGTGTGTGTGTCCGTCCGTCCGTCCGTCCGTGGCACCGAAGTAAGATATGTGACATATGTGGTCAAGTAGAGTCAAGGTCGCTGAGTACGGATCCGATGTCCGTTTCTGTTGCTAATTTCGCATTTTCGAGATATTCACAATCAAAATTCAAAACTGTCGAAAATCGACTTTTTTACCTGATGAGCTAACCGCGAAATTTCTTCAGAAATGAGAAGAGCACGGACCGCTGATAATTTGTAACCCAAAAGAAAAGTTTTGTTAATGTGGAATTTGATAGAAATACGCAATTGTTTGTCGAAATTTCAGAAATTGACAAAAATAGAACGTCATTTATTGACGAATGTGAATGCAGAAACTGAAACGCCGTGAGCCAATAAGAATTTGTGACATAGTTTTTCTATTTCAAAAAATTGCAATTTGGAGATATTTACAATTAAAATATAAAAATGTCGAAAATCGTCTTTTTCGCCTGATGAGCTAGCGGCAAAATTTCTTCAGAAGTGGAAAGAGCATAGGCCGTCGACAATTTGTAACACAAAAGAATTTTTTTTCAAATGTGGAATTTCATAGAAATGTGCAATTCTTTGTCAAAATTTCATAAATTGACAAAAATAGAACGCCATTTATTGACGAATGTGAATGCAGAAATTGAAAGGTCGTAAGCTAATAAGCATTTGTGACATGGTTCTACAGTTTTGAAATATTGCAATTTAGAGATATTTACAATTAAAATGTAAAAATGTCGAAAATCGACTCTGTCGCCTGATGGACTAGCGGCGAAATTTCTTCAGAAATGGAAAGAGCATAGACCGCAGATAATTTGTAACAAACAAAATTGTTTGCAATTGTGGAATTGTATAGAAATACGCCACAATTTATCAAAATTCTATACATTGACAAAAGCGTCATAACGCGAAATACGCAACCAAACGAAATTCTGGTAGAGAACGACTGCACCAAACAGTTGGCAAGTTTTTTTTCGATGTGCCGTATTCCCACAGTTATAAAACTTCAGATCAACGGCGTCGTATCATGCCGATACCATAGCGAACGCGGCGATATCACTGAGCTTTAGATCAGTTGTACAGGCAACCGTATCGTGGTAATAGCTGCATTTTAATAGTGGTACACGTTTTCAAGATACCTTCTCTAGATACGGCTAATTATGCGAATGAAACTCACTATACTCTTCACCAAGATTTGACAGACACAAAGTATAGGTTGAACTTTTTACACACACAGCTTGTTTCCGTTGTCGACTCTATAGAGATCGATCTTTCGGACGAGGTAACTGAGGATATTGATCCTTCTCCGTCTCCGTCGCATCATTCGCACCACTCTCGTCGCTCCCAAACGGAGCTGATTACTACGCTAGTCGAATCGATGGCTAGGGTGCAGTCAGATCAGACTGAAAGGATTTTCGTGCGATTGAATCAGCACCGGCCCGATGGCGGCCGTGATCGCGGTAGGCGCGCAGATCGCTTTGACCCTGAGGGTGCTCCAGACGACGTCGATCGTCAAAATCGAATTGATCAAAAGGATCCTCCAATAGATTGTTTCTCGGGAACTTCCAAAAGTGGGAAAAACGCTGATTTCTCCATTTGGTTGGTATCGTTCACTGAATGTGCGGACATGTTTGGGTACTCTCAGCGAGGTAGATTATTCTGGCTAAAGCGCAAGTTGACAGGAACTGCGTTGTCTTTCGTCCACTCTCAGACAGAAGAGGTTCAGAATGATTATGATACTCTAGTGGCTGAATTGTTGGCCTACTTCAAGGACACTTCTTCTAAGACCATGCGCTATAAGGAGGTCTTTGAATGTCGCCAAGGGGCGAACGAATCGAGTAGTGCCTTCAGTGAGCGTTTGTCAGAGCTTCTGCGTCGCGCTGAGAAGCTGGAATTAGTCTCAGCTAGTGTGGTGAAGAAGCATCTCTTCCTCATGGGGTCTAATTCGACCTATAAGAAAGATCTCGTGTCGAAATGCGATGACGATACGACTTTCGAGCAGCTGACTGAAATTGGGCGCACTCTCGATAGACAATATGAGGATATGAATTTGCTGAACGTCAAAACTCCTCCGAGCGCCGAACATCGTTCAAATACTCAGCGCTACTTCAACAATTCTCAGAGGAACTTTGGGCAGCGCACTCAGCAGGGATACAGTGGTAGTAGGTCTCCTCGTGCTCCCTACTCCCAAGACGTTCGGTTCACACCACCTCCTGCAAGTAGCGCCTTCCCAGCTGCTTCGTATCCGGCTCCGTCGCCGTGTCCATTCTGTAGTGGAAATCATTGGGCGGTGTACTGCTCCCGATATCCAACCGCGGCGGCGCGTCAAGCTTACGTTCGTCAGCGTAATTGGTGTATCAAATGTTTGCGAGCAGATCACGCATCGGCGGATTGTAGGAGTCGTCAGAGTTGTCGGTACTGTAGCAGACATCACCACTATACTTTGTGTTATCAAAGTCGCTCGCCTGTGCAGGATTCATCGCAAAAGACTCCAAAAAATCGATCGGCAGCTACTGCTGTGATAGAGCAGGACGATAATACTCCTCGCTCTGATGAGTTGGCCGCTCCAACTCTTACGGGCTCCTCCTCTGCTTCTGAGCGTTGCGTCTTTCTGCAGACGGCGAGAGCTACCGTAGTCAACACTCAAACAGAACAGACTCGTAAGGTTCGAATCCTCTTCTATACGGGCTCTCACAGTACTTACATAACAGAGGCGGTGGCAAGCGCTTTAGGTCTGATCCCAAGCAGCTTTCAATCACTTACGTTAGCCACCTTTGGAGCCTCGAAAGCGAGCCCTCTCTCAGTGCCCGTAGTTCACTTCGGCATTCAGTTGTTAGACGATACTGTCTTCAGTATGCATGCCTATCAGGTGCCGGTCATTTTAGAGTCGCTCGTGCGAAAGACTCTGCCTGAGCAATTGTTGCAAATCGGTGGTATTCCATTCGCCGATCCTCCTCTTCAAGGAGAAGAGACGGTTTCTGTAGACATCTTGATAGGATTGGACTTCTACCACTTCTTCTTCCCGGTAGAACCGCCACTATTCGTAGAGGATCAATTTGTGGTTCTGAAATCGAAATTGGGTCTGATCCCATCTGGTTCGCTACCGTACATTTCCGACTCGAATTCACAGGCGCCACAAAGCGCGACCTTTCCGACTCGACTCGTCCTAAGTGACGTCGAAAAGGCGTTTCTCCAAGTCGGTTTACAAACAGCTGATAAGGATGTCACTCGCTTCCTCTGGGTCGCCGACCCTAGTAAGCCGGCTACTGGTAGCAATCTGCTCTTCTACCGATTTTGCCGTGTTCCATTCGGCGTAATTTCGAGCCCCTTCCTGTTGGCAGCCACGATTCAGCATCATTTACAGCAGTCAGATGATCCTTTTGCTAAGCAGCTGGCGTCTCAGCTCTATGTCGATAATTTGGTATATGGGCTAGATACGGTAGAGGAAGCAGTCGCCTTCTATCACAAGACGAAGGCTATATTTGCCAGTGCATCCATGAATATTCGCGAGTGGTACTCGAATTCGCCGGAAGTGACGCAGGCCTTCTCTGATAAGGATAAGGGAGAAGGCGACAGCTCGAAAATCCTCGGCCTGTACTGGAATCGCTCGGCAGACAAGCTGTCTATAGTCGATCCTAGAATAGTTTCGGATTGCAATTGGACAAAACGTTCCATTTTGAAGGC
>JASAMZ010005509.1:0-15280 GCA_030248115.1 Linhomoeus sp. GSCO2_2 | reverse complement strand
CAGGGGAGGTCTCGCGAGGGGATTGTGAGCCGGCGGGTCTTTCAAAGTATTTGGCCTTTCGAATGGCCGCCAGTTTGCCCCTCGCCTCTTGTAGTTCCCTCTCCTTGCGAAGGACTGCCTCCTGCGCGTCCATCACCTGGGAAGAGACACTCATGGGTTTTTGCAGTGGGTAATGTGGGGGGGGGGGGTTGACCCCCCCCCCCCTCTCCCCTCACCCCATCCAATGTCGGGATGGACAGACTTCTATTTCCACTGGCCTATTAGTCTTTAAGGCCCCCCTCCCTCCCACTGCTGGTCAATCCAGGCTGACTACATACTTCACCTGTTTGCCCCAGCCCCCTCCAAATCGTCCCCCATCTCAATCTCCCAGAGAGGACGAACCTGCGCGATGCCGGAGACCATTCTCTGGTTGATGATCAGTGTCCTTTCGTCCTCTGCATCGATGGACTGCTTGGCCGCCCGCACCAGATGCTCCGTGGCCGTCTTGACCGCGTGACCCGCCGCCTGCAAATGTCACAGATGCATACCACTGAAGCATTTCACTGGGCTGCCATCTGAAGAGCCATCTGCAGAGCACCTGAAGTCTGGCCATGGTCTTGCTGTGGATGTCGGCCTTGACCTTGCAGGCCACCAGCAGCTGCGCCGTCGACGACGCCACCTGCAAATGGTGGTGATGATGAACGGCCAGCGTTTGGACTCGAGTGGCGACGTCAGAGGACTGACTGACTGAGGAGTGACGCGTCAATGGACAAAGGTGATCAGTGATTGGAATACTTGGCCGCTGTACCGACCAAGTATGCCACCAATCACTTACCCATCTGCAGTTCCAATGCCACACAAATTGTTCACACAGCAACGTATCGCATACCTGTTTGGCAGCGGAGATCAGCTTCTCCTCGGAGGCCTGTCCCTGCACCAGAGCATTGGCCGCCTCGCAGAGGCTATGGACCGCTGCAGCCACCAGTCTCGCCGCGCTGATTAGGCCTTCAGACCACTGATAGTCCTCGGACTGATAGGCGGGCTGGGCATCCACCTGACAATGTGATTTGCATCGTCGGAGGGAGAAGTTTGCTGGACCTTATCACGCTCACACGGAAAACATAGACGCTCCCTCATGAGAATCGAAGCGTCGCTCATAAGAATTGCTACTATGAAGGAAGGACCGTTGCAGGAGCAGAGTACGCTAACAGTAACAGCGACAGATCTAGCCCGAGTAGCGGGTGCACAATGGATGTGCCGCTACACAATCACCTTGTAGCGTCAGATCTACCGTATCCGGTCAAACCGCAGCCGTATATTCGCGTTGACAACACTCAGAAACTTTCGCAAAAACTAGTCGCCCCTTTGCTCACCCTGCCCTGAGCCACCAGTTCCCTCTGCGCTGCAGAGGCGGCTTTCACCAGAGCTTGCACAGCGGTGGCTATACTCTTGGCGGCTTCCAGAATCTGCGCGTCGAAGTTCAGGGACTCGTCCGCCGGCTGAAACGGTTGGATTGCGAAGTGTACAAAGCTTAGATGTCGTGCTGGCGCTGTCAATTGGACACGCACACACAACGTAGTCAAAGACGGGACAACAACACATCACAAATTACCATGCGCGGAGCGAAGTTAGTTAGCTCCAGAGCAAAGCCGCACACCGCAAGCGACAGATACACTTACGCCAGAACTGACAGATGGCCAGAAGAGTGGAAGAGAGAAAGAAATGATGGGCCATTTCTCTTCAGTGGGTTTTCAAGTGGGGAGAGGGGGAGGATAGAGAAGGCGGGACTTTCAGGGATTGCAAAGTGTGTTTGCGTGTGAGATAGTGAGAAGGCGGCGTGAGTCCTCTCTTTCAGAGTGGCAAGGGAAACGCAAGCGCTTCGGTCTTCCATTCTTTGTCTTGTCTTTGCTCCCTCGCCTCGCTTTGTCCCCCCATCGGGCGAGATATGAGTGATATCCGGTTGGCGCCATTTGAGGGGTGTGAAAGGGCAAAGCCTCCTCCCACCCCCGCACTCTCAACCCAAGAATATCAAACATATCAGCCCGACGGGCGGTCCTGATTGGCTGCCGCTGGGCCAGCTTGAGAAAGGAAAGGTTTAGAGGGGCTGGAGGGTGGTTCCCAGCGCATTACAGCGGTCAGACAACAGTAGAAAGTTGAATTCTACAAGTTTCAGGTGCATTTTCATTGGGTCGTTGGCAACACTGCCAGGGAACCACCCTCGGTCCATTTCGAGCGCAAGCCAGTGGAAACCAGATAAAGAGCAATCGGCATGCGAAGGAAGCGAGCGAAACAAGCTTGCTTCACACACTTCTCCAAAACTACCCACTTTGGCCGCGATCCTGGGCTTGAGATCGGCCAGCTTCCTGGCCGCCGCTTCGATGGAGTTGGCAGCGCCCAGAAGTTCATTCTCGGCGATGACAGTGGGATCGGACGGGTCGACGAAGTCGCTTCCCTTCAGCACTTCGCCATAGCCCACCAAATCCCTGACGGCCTCTGCAATCCTCTGACTGGCCGGCAGCAAGAGCTCGCGATTGCCACTGGCGCCGGGCTGCTGGAGCACCGAGTGCAGAGCTTGGAGCAGGTCGCGCACCTGGGAACGGTGGAAAGGGAAAGGTGTATTGTGACTTGTGGATAGCTGAATGCTTGTGGCGGCGTGTTACCCGCTGTGAAATCACTTTGACCACTGAATACGAAACGTCAAGTGCATTGATCCTCAGTTGCTTCATCACATGAGACCACTGCCATACCATAGGTGCACGACGACTTACTGCGATCTCTAGTCAATCCAAACAACATCTAGTTCATTCAAGCTCAAAATCTAGCTTCTCACCTTCCCAGCCACGTCCCTGCCGGCCTCCAAGCAGGCGTGTCTGTGTGCAGGGGAGTCTGCACCATAGGCAGCCGCCTTGGTCGTTGTCAGCACATCTGAGACGGCCCTTCTGGCCAGATTGGCCGCCACAATGACGTCCTCTTGTTGACCGGTCTGGCCCGCCGCCACGGTCTGTTGGTTGGAATGGACATTGTTACAAACTGACAAAGATTTGAGGCTCTCAACACGCTAGAGTTCACCCTTGAGGCGGCGTCGGTCACCGGCCGACTGACGTGGAAGAGCTCCTCGGGACGGGCCGTCTTCAGGGGCCGGTCACTGGAGCTGTAGCTCTGCAATGGTCACTCGCACATTTGCGTATGGCGAACTCAACTGTCATTAGTTCAAATTCAAATGGCCCAAACGAACCGCCAGCTCCTGTGAGATGGCGTCTATGGCCGCTTCCAGAGCCCTTGTACCCCTCTGGTGCTCGTCCTCCACCGTCTTGATGGTCTTCAGCAGTGAGGTCACGTTGGTCACCATCACCTGAAGCCACTTGTTGATTTCACACACGAGCTAAACTTCAGATGAGCAAACTACAGTATACCTTGGCCGCGTCCTTCAGATGCGTCATGGCCGGGTCGTTGAAGCTTCTGCCGGAGGCGTTCTTGGTCGCTTGGATGAGGTTGGCCAGAGCTGCAGCCACGTCCTTCACCGCGTGGATGACCAGCACCTGAAGAGAGTGACAGAGACCACTGAATCCATCTGAAACAACTGTGACACTCCAGTGGCATCCACCTGGGCCTCGGAGTTCTGGGAGGTCAAAGCCGCGGCGCCACTCTTGACCACATCTGACAGTTGCACGATTGTCCTAACGGCGTTCTGGGCTGCTACAGCCAGCTGTTCTTGACTGGAAGCGGCGCCTGAGACCAGAGCCTTGGTGTCTTCCACCAGAGCCTTGGCAGTGCGCAGAATTGCTTCTCTGAAGTGCCAATTGGTGAGAGACTGACTGATTGATCGTGGTCAGTTCGGCCACAACAGCCCCCACCTGTGATCTGAGAACTGGTCTCCGCCCTGCTGGGGGTTGAGACTGCCGGCGGTGGCGAACATGATCGTCGTGTCCAGGTCGCCGATGATGCCGCTGACTGTGGAGGCCGCATTGATGCACGCCTGCAAACGCTATGTTATAAAAACATTACACTTAACGTACGAAGACTGGGTTTGTTAGAAGAGTGACGGGTTTGTATCTTCTCTCTCGCATGTCATAACCCAATTACCCCACAGCCTAGGCCAATCTAGTACCCCTCAATTTATGCCCACCTGAGTCCCTCTGCTTCCACTGTGGAGCGCCGCCAGCACCATTTGCGCCTTCTCGTTGACGATTCTCGAGCTGTCGGTGAGTTCTCTCTTTGCGAACTGGTCGTTGGGCTGGGCTCTGCACTGCCCTGCATTCTTCACGAGTTCAATGCAGCTGGTGCCCAATTCTTGGACCGCGGAGCGGATTCTGTGCCCGACTTCAGGGGATGGGGCAGTGGCAACGGCGATGCCCGTGTCAGAGGCCAGGTCGGCGTAGTGGCGCGTCATCTGAAGGGGTTCATGGAACCACTGGATTTTGGATTGACTTGGTGAATTCTCTTCAGCATATCTTCAAGTGTACAGTGACGTTATTAACTTCGTCTACAGCTGTTACTGTGCCTCTGTTGAGACTTCAGGGTACTGACCGGAAGCCTGCCGTTAGGCAGGCGAAACGTCCTAAACCATTCTAATCGGTGCTGGAAGCCATGAATTACGTTACAAATGTCTTCAGATGGATGAGAGAAATAGAAAGAGGCGTTTCACGCTTCACGTCAAAATCTCAAGGCACATTGAAGGTAGACTTTGATTTCATGCTTTCATAGAAACCCAAGAAAAGCAAAAAACCACATAAAAACCAAACTGCCGTCTATGCTCACACCAGAATGAGCTCCCACCTCAAGCGCCACTGGTCCCAGCTGGGCCTGATCCGCGTAGCTGTTGGAGACCAGTTCCTGGGCGCACCTCTGAATCTGCTTGCAGTTGTAGACCATTCTCGTCTGGCAGTCCACAAAGCCCCCTTCCCTGCCGGCGATCGGGACTGTGGACCTTTGGTCAGCCTGGGTTATGGACCGACTCAGGGACTCCACCAGACCTGCAGGAGTGTAGGAGAAAGAATTGAAGATTGGAGCGTGTATCTACAGGGTGGGCCAAAAAAAGTGAGACCCCTAACTTCGCGACCGCCGTTCTCGAGCGTGACTGCGCATATCAAGCCCCAAGTTGGATAGGACATACTACAGGGTGTTTTTGATAAGGTACCAAAATTTCAGCCCATTTCGTACACCAAAGAGAAGATGGCGTCGTTTTGCGCAGGGTCATGTCGAAAATCGCATGCGGCGCTTTTCACTGCAGGAGATCGTGCTGGAGCTGCTCCTCGGCCTTCTTCAGCTCCAGCACAATCTCCTGCAGTGAAAAGCGCCGCATGCGATTTTCGACATGACCCTGCGCAAAACGACGCCATCTTCTCTTTGGTGTACGAAATGGGCTGAAATTTTGGTACCTTATCAAAAACACCCTGTAGTATGTCCTGTCCAACTTGGGGCTTGATATGCGCCGTCACGCTCGAGAACGGCGGTCGCGAAGTTAGGGGTCTCACTTTTTTTGGCCCACCCTGTAGTTGGGGTACGAGGGTAGATTATGCAGATTTGGTCAGTGACTCTTGGCCGGATAGTGTGTCTCATTCTCCGCAAGAGACAACTTCATCAACGAAGGGAGTGTGCACTTTAGCTAACAAAGGACAATTGGACTGCTGAACACCCACCAGAGACGATTCCCGACTCGCTGGCGGCCGACTGGGCGCTCTGTCTCAGTTCCCTCAGCGCTTCCTTCAGCGTCTCCTCCCACTCGTCCACCCCGGCGTGGGCTGACTCCGCCTGAACTCACAGACCACTGCAACTGTCATTATCACCGAAGGAAGCTTTCAGAGAAGTTCCCACCGTCACATCAACCCACCTTGGGATTGCCTCCACTGTCCTTGGCGTACAATAGCAACTGTAGCACTCCCTCTGCAGCGGTCTTCCCCTGGTCCAACAGCTGCTGCTGCTGCTTGCTGTGCAGACTGTGACTGGCCGCCCCCACGGTGCCCTCCACCATTGGGGTGAAGAAGGACATCAGTTGGTTGACGGAGTGCCCCAGTCTCTCGGCTTCCCGCTTGGAGACCAGGCGCAGTTGCTCCACCTGAGTCTCCATCTGGGAGGAGCTGGACTCGATCATGGACTGGAAGCCCTGCAGAGGAGAGTGGTCACTGGCATTGGCATGGAAACTATGGAGCATCTAGGCAGCTGATGTGAAACCGCTGGCAAGCTTTCAAATGCAAGACGCTCCAAATGTGACATGTGAGAGTTACAGTGGTGTGCACGCGCTTCTGTGTCGCAGCTTTCAGCCCAAAGACAACTGGCAGGTCAGCTAGGACTTCAGATGCTTATCATGACCACAAGCGCCCACCTTCTCGCTGTTGTCCTGTCTTGGGGCCAGCGACTGACTCATGGCGGCCAGCTTGGCCCTGTCCAACTCGTTCATCAGCTGGTTCGTCTGCTCCAGGGCCCGCTCGCATTCCGCTGAAAGCATGTATGCACTGTATGGTGACACGTGACCAGAGACCACTGTAGCTGGACGACATTCAGTGACAGAATGGGGCTACTGCGCAGTTTCTGCCTAATGACTTAGACCATCCGGCGATCGCTTCAACAAACCACCAAGAGCGCTCTCCGACCCGCGACCATTTGGGCGCCGCGCCCAGGTGTCCTCACCAAAATACGCACCAAAATAGGTCGCCGCAGACCGCCACACACTACACTCTTCACAATACCTACACAGACAGCCTACACACTATACTCTTCACACTAATGCGAAGACAAGACAACAGACGCTCGTTGCCTCCCAAAGACAATTTGGGCGCCGCGCCCAGTTGTCCGCCCACCTTGTCCAGGGGCCGTGTCCCTGATGGCAGCTACGAGTATCTTGATGGAGTCGCTGACTAGTCGACTGCTGTTGCTGATACTCTGCCAGACGGCGGGGTCTTTGGGACTGACGGCCAGTTGTTTCGCTGCGACTATCATTTCTGAGCTGCTGTCGAGCATTCGGCGACCGGCGTCGCAGATGGGCTGCTGGGCGCGACGACCTATAAGATGCGGAGTAGACTCATAAAGCAAGCACGATAGCCGGGGGCAAAATTCTGTACCAGTATGGGAGGGTACTATTTCTTTGACACTGCAATTCAATTCTATAGGCCAAATGATGTACCTTGGAGACAGGTATTAGATCAAATCGACCCTACGCGCTTCGCCTAGTGCGACAGTTTTGGTTGAAAGTTACGCTACGCAAATTCACATGAAACAAAATCGCAACTCGGCGGTTGTTTGGTTGTATTGCAGGTTTTGCCGCGTACTGCTCAAAATGTCTTGCCTGAGGCCCAAAACTGTTCATCATCACTGACCCGCAGGGGAGATCCTGGCTGGCGAGCCTGCGAGATCCGGAGAGCCCACGAAGTTGGAAAGGCTCTCCAGCGATGTCAACAGCTCCTCTGCTGACTTGGCGCACTTGGCCTTGTTGGCGTCACTGAAGGAAGGCGGCAGTGGATCACTGCAGAGCTTCACACGGCACTCCATGGATGAGGCTTCATATTGCATTCCATGGATGAATGACCCACCTGAAGTCCCTGTCCAGGGCTTTGACGGTGGAGACCAGCGTCGCAGTGGTGTTGGCCACGTCCCTGGCGCAGTTGATCAGATGTCTCTTGACCACTGTATTGGTGGTTCTGTCGCTGGCGTCCTTGCACATGCCCGCCAGCTGGCTCGTCTTCATCGCGACCTCAGTGGCGTCCTGAAGAGTACAATAAGTGGATTGGGTTTCAGTATAACGAGTGAGTCGGAAGATTTACCGCGTAACGCTCTGCAACCAATCGGCAACCGCCAAGCGGTCGACATCCGCCTCCCAGAGCCCAGTCAAGAGCGAGACCTCCAAAGGTCCCACTCCGACAGACTCGGAGAGACGGACGACGACCGCACAGCGGCGCCGCCTTCCTCCTTTCAGCAATAAGTTTTGTCTGGATGTCAGGGTCCTAACGAAGAAACAACCGTGCGCCCACGCGGGTCACCACCACTATCGACATAGTCTGCGCGGGTGGCCGACAAAAGGGCTAGCAAACGCTATTCAAATGGCCATCGATCGATAGACAGAGCCGCTATTCCAATACAACGTTCGAATAACTTGAAGAGACAATACAGTGGTCCAGTCGCCCACCCCCAAGACCTGCTCCTGGGAGTACTGGCCGCTCCTCAGTCGGTGGCAGGCCTCTGTAACCGACTGGATCGACTTGGTGAACGTTGTGGGCTGCAGCAAGAGGCCCGGCCTGCCTGGTACGCTCTGGCCATCGGACACGCCCACCAAATAGGCCGCCTGCGCGGCTCTGAACGAAGATGTGTGTGGGTGAAAACCTGGAAAAGTCCGGGAGGGATGGAGGGAGGGGGACTCACGCTTCCGCCAGTCCACAATCGGCCTCGGCGACGTCCCTGACCGACTGGCAGAACTGCTGCATGTCCAGCTGCTTGGCGTGATGCGCGATGCCCGTCATTCCGTCGCCCAGCTCCTGTAGAGGATGGGAATCGACGCATTTTCCCAAGAAAAGCGCCACAGAATCCCACAGAAACCTTGGACTTGAGCGTGACCATCTCCAGGCACTCGTAGTAGGTCCTGTCGTTGACTGGGGCGACCAGGCCGCTCTCGTCAAAGAGCGGCCTGCAGGTCTCGATCTTTCTCAGGGCGTTGTCGCACTCCTTCTGCCAGGGGGCGCCGCTCATGAACACGTCGATCAGGCGATTGACGCTGTCCGTCACGCCTCTGAAACGGTATTACAGTAGCGAGAATTGGGGCAAAAGGTACGCAAAGGGAGCCAATACGAATTGCACCAACTCGAGACTTCGAACAGAGAATTCTCTATACCCTCGCTCATAGCCGCGTCTAGCAGTTCGCACTCTACTGTATTCACAACTGCAGAGCGCTATGGGTTTCATCCAGTACTGATTGCGATGACGAACAGTACAGTATACCATACCTGGCGGCCATGGTGAGACTCTGACGCGTCTGGGCCGAGTGGGGATCCGATTGGGACGTCTTGACTGTCGTCAGAAGTCGCGACGAGTCCGACGCCACGGACTGGACGCAGCCGATCATCGTCTGACGTTGGGCCACGTTCTGAAGAGAGTTTGAAGGGATTTGGTTTTGAAAATGGGGTGTAAAGCGCATTGCACGGAACAGCGATGAACCCTCCCTCCAATGAGGGTTCACAAGCGTCAAAGACGCTCGTGACGGCGGCAATGTTTGTTCAATTGACCCATCTGTAGCCATACAATCCTTCAGCCCTCACCTGCTGATGGTAGACCGTCTCCAGAGTGACGCTGATGAAGGTCTTGTATGTCCTGGCGAAGTGGTTGACGCTCTCCTTCATCTGGGGAGGCGGCTGGGCCGTCGCCAGACGATTGGAGGCCGCCGTCAGTTGGCCTGCGGATCGCAGGAGGTCGTCCTGCACCTCGTTGAAGCCTCGGGCGCTGGGAGGCAGCTGGAATCAAGTGTGATACTAGTGGAAGGACGGTGGTTGTGGGCAATATGAAGGTCTGAGGCGCTCTCAGCAGCATTGATACAGAATTGCCTCACACCATTATCATTGACCACTTCGCCACATTACACATCGAGCTCCATACCTCAGAAATACCTCTGAAACACCTCTGAAACACATCTGACACACCACTGAAGCACCTGTCTCAGGTCGATGGTCCTGTTGCTGCTCTCCATGGAGACAATGGCCGCGTCGATGTCCTGCTGTCCTGGGAGGCAGTTGAGACAGTTCTTGAGACTGCCAGTCAAGTTCTGAGCCACTCTGGTCAGTCTCTCTTGGTTGGAGGGGTCGTTGGGTCGGCTGAGGGTGGTCTTGACCTCCTCGTACAGGTAGATGCTGCTGGTCATCACCTGGCGGCCGCTGTCCACCAGTCTATAAGTGGAATAAGCCTTGGGCAAGAATGTAATTGTGTGCACAGAGGGCACATTGAGCCACAGGCGCAAATATCGACTGAGTAATGTCAGCGGTGTAACCAGAATTGACAAGTAGCTTCACTATTGGTCGATAGCTGTGGAACGGGATGAATGCGGGCATCTGGGGGTGGGGGGGGCGAATTTGCCCCCCCCCCCCCCCCCCAATTCCCTTCATTCATGCCACTGGATCTCGAGTCGCCTTCACACAGCGACACAATTGTCACCAACACATCCCAGAAGCCTCTACACTATCCACTTCTCAGAGGGGGCGTCGTTCCTGGTGGCGCAGACTCCATGAATAGCCGCCGTCATCTGTCTCAGGCCTTCGGCTGACTCATTGGCCGAGGTTCCCACGTAGTTCTCGTCGCCTCTGGCGGCCGAGGCCAGCATCTGGGCCATGGCACTGCCTGAATGGGGAGTCAATGAGTGAGTAAGTGAATATAACCCACACAAAAAAATGTACCACCGTAAATACTCCAATAAGCCCCCCGGACTTATTCCTTGTTGAGCCTCCTTCTATGAGGTGACACCAATAGAGGGTGGGGGGGGGGGGGGGGGGGGGGGGGAGCTATTAATTCAACCCCTCTTCCAATCCTCGAGTGTACAGAAAGTGTACCAATACCTCATGCATACAGTATTCCTTACATTACACGTACAGACAGTATAACGCACAAAGTAGGGGTACTACTGGAGGCACCCACCCACTGTCCTGCTGCTGGCGTTCAATTGAGCCACCGACCCATCCGCCGTCTCCCCCGCAATTGGGTGCAGCCTATTCTGCCGGGCCGCCTGGCCGAACTCCGCCAGCTCGCCGTCCAGCCCTCTGACCACCTGAGAGAACCCGAAATGTCCGTTGCCATTTCGCCGCCGCGCCCAAATGTCCTGCAGCTCCTTACCTCGACGGCGTAGTCCAGGTCGAAGCTGGCGCACACCTCCTGTGCTTTGGTGAGAGCGACTCTCAATTGCGACAAGCTTTCACTGAGCTGTTGAGAGCTGTTGGTCAACTGCAGTGCCACCGCCCTGTCAGAGACTGTGGGGACGGCGGTTCTGGAGGCGTCCACCAGTTGACCGCAGGGGTCCAGGCTGTCCTGGCAGACGCGGATGAGCTCCGCCTGGGACATGACGCGCTCCCGAGGCTGGCTGGCCTGAATGGAGTGGAGTGTTGTGAAGAGTGTACTGAGTCACTGGGAGAAATGTGGTACCAGCAAAGCACATAACACGGAGCCATCAGGCACACAAGGTCTGGCAGAGTAATGTCGCCATGGTCTTAGTAAACTTCGTGGCAAGACTTTCGACAGCAATGTGAATCATTCAAACGACAACGCTACAGTACCACAGGCTACTGTCACCTGTTGCGTCTGTCTGATGGCAGAGATGATCTTGGGCACGTAGACGCTCGTCTCGGTGCAGCGGGTCTCCAGCGTGTGCTGGCTGGTGGGGTTCTGATTGGTCGTCTCGCACACCTTGGCCGCCTGGAAGAATTTCAACAATAATCTTTCCACAAAATTGATAAAAGCGTCGAATTTTACAACGTAATATCCACCTGAATTGTCTGTGTAGCACCGCTGGCCGTCTGCTTGGCCGCTTGTTCCAGCTGTGCCATGGCCTTGCGCTGCTGCTGCTCCAGGGTCGCTTCAGCGGTGGCCGTCCGGACCTCCTCCGCGGCCGCCTGCAAGATCGGCAAGATTGGCTTCGCCCCGGGATCTAATTCATTCAGGCTCTGACACCAGCACCTTCAGATGCATCTGGGGCTCGATCTGCTCCGGCTGGATGGAGCACTCCTTGGCGGCCTCTATCATGCGGCTGGTGGCGTCCGCGACTTTCTTGGCGGCCCCCAGAAGCTTGTCCTTGCTGCCGTCGTCCGCCTGCTGCGCCGCCTGGCCCTGGATTCGCTTCATCACGTCCGTCGTCGCCTGAACGCGAAGAATGGTTGAGGAGGTTACTGTAGCTGACAGGGAGGGAGGGAGGGAGGGAAAGAGAAGGGGAGGAAGGGAGTGCGAGACATGCTGAAAAGCCGCAACAACTCCTTTGCAACCCACCTCGGCGACCACCTTGGCCTGTCTGACCAGCTCGCTGGACTTGCCCTCGTAGCTGGTCATCCTCTCTGTCTTGGTGATGATGGTCTCCAGCTCCTGGTCGTGCGTGGTCACCCTGACCCTGGAGCCAGTCTTGATGTGGTTCAGCAGGCGCTCCAGAGCCTCTGTCACCTTCCTGGCCGCGTCCCTGATGTCCTCTTTGGACTTCTCCGTGGTGGCGGCCGACTGAAGTACAAAGTCCGCTTCCATTTCGAAACTGGTAGTTTACAAGACCGTGACAGCGACCTCGCAGTCGTCCAGAAGCCGCCTGACGGCCACCATGACCTGTTTGCAGGCGCCAGTCAATTGCTCCTGGCAGGCTGGGCTGTCAATGGTCGGCGCGACCACCTGGAATGGAACGTAGTGATTTATCAACGTGAAGGAAAACCGTGATAATAACCTTGTTTGCCCAACCCGAACCAACAACTGACCCAAGCAACCCATTCACAAGACCTTACCCGAAGTCTCGCCTGGTACAAAGACGTAGGTTCACAGTTCATCGGTCTATGGTACGGTATTCTTCTAACCATATCGTCCTCGCTATGGAATTTAGCGCTACAGCGCTCTATCGGCGCCACTGCGCCAAATTCACTACCCCAGAGGAAGAATGAATTTGGGGTGGGGGGGGGGGGGGGTGACCCCCCCCCCCCCCCCCCCTCACTGCTCACCCTGGCGCAGGCCACCAGTTGACTCGTAGCAAATGCCGCCTGAGTGGCCGAGTGTATGATGTCTTCTTTCTTCCCCTCGTCCGGGCACTCGGAGCTAATGGTCTTGGCTTTGAGTACCAATTGCGCCGTGGAAGTGGCCACTCCCTTGGCCATGTGCACCAGTAGGTCCTGTATGATAGCAAAAGTGTGTAAAATTCACGTGAAATTGTGTCAAAATAATGGAAAATCCACCTGAAACTCTTTGGACTCGTCAGTGGGCTCTTCAATGGTGTCCATCATGGCTTGAGAGTACTCGCCCACGCGGGAGGCGGCGGCCAGCACCGTTTGACGCGTCTGAATGGAAGGAATACGGTTGGTTTTGACGAGTGCAAGATTCAGTGGCAAGCCACCAACATAACACAAGACGAAGCTACCACTACGACAGCTAGAAATACCTCTAGCTGCTCCGCAGGTCGCTCGGACTAGAAATATGACGACAAAGTGAGCCTCTTAGCCATGAATCATGTAACAAGTTTCATTATCACGTCAGTTCAGATCGATTCTACGCGCATTGAAACAGGCGATGCGGCCATTCACTCGCACCACTAAATTTGATACTCTATTGCCTGACTGTTCAGTGTTTTGCAGGCCGCAGCGTTCGCTCGCGTGTGGATTACGGTGCTTTCTACTGTGTCGGCTGGGCCCAGGAAAACTCCGCACGTGAACTTGAGCCACTGAAGTCTATTTGTCCCTCCCCAGCCCCCATACCCCTTCCTCCCTCCCCCCCCCCCCCCCCTCACCTCTTGATGTGCTGGATTGACAGCGTTCAAAAAGTCCGAGAAGGCCGAGCACAGTTTCTTGGCGGCCTCTATCAAGTCGTCGCCCTGTCTCTCCTCCTCCATGAGGGAGGCTATATTCTTGACGCCTCGGGCCATTTCGGGGAGATTGCTGCTGATTGTGGATATCGCTGCGCCCACAGCGGTGTGGTCCACCCGGTCTGGGACCTCCCCCGTCAGTTGGACCACCTGTGGAGAGAGAGGAAGGGATGTAATACAGGGTGTTAACCTGAGTGATGCGAGTGATCGGTGCGAATATCGGCTGCGGCGCAACTGAGGACTGCGCGTCAAGCATACCATTGTAGCTGCAGAGGAGTTGGGCAACTAAACTGTAGATAATGATAATGGAAGTCAAGTCACCGTGTACAATAGTACAACTACAGTCCACAACATCTCTTCCAACCTCTGCAGTAGCAGCGCCCATGGCGGCCAGCTCGTCTTCTACGCCCTTCTTGGCGATTTCGATGGCCTCCTCCCTCTTGCGCTTCACCTGAAGACAGCCGCATGAGCCACAGTGTCAATGGCAACGTCAACACCTAGAGGTCACAGAAACAAAAGGGAACTCCAGAGCTACTACACTTCTACGCCAGAGAACAGCCACTAGATTCAATTGCCCCACAGCTCTCTCCGTTCGAGCTCCTCACAACCACTCTCAGAAGCTCAAAACCAGGCCAACAATTGTCAAAACCAACTCACATAGGGGTCCTCCATGGCCATCTGCACCGGTCTCTCCACCCTCTTCTGCAGCTCCTCCTCAGCCCTTTCAACCACCTTCACAGAGGCCTCGATGGTCCCCACCAGAGCCCTCTGGGCCTTGGGTTCGGTCTCCACCAGTTTGGGCTGCTCGCCCTGTGACAATGTGGTGATAGAATAACAATTGTGAAACGACCGATTTGGTGAAATTTGAGGGAATTGCTGGTCTTCAAAACAAAACTGTCGCGCTTCGAAGAGATATTCCCAGAATTTAAATCGGGCGTGTACAACTCTCAACTTGACGACAAGCCGAGTAGTGCGCGTATAAGGCTTGACAGCTTAGTAGTCGCAAATATCGTCGCAGCTGGGATATATAAGTCGAACGTTCGACCACACGTCCCGTTAGCTATCGTTGTTGATTGACTAGACCACTGAATCTCTCTCACCGGAGGCGGGTAGACGCTGACCACCTGGCCTCCGACGGCGCCCAGCTGGGCCCTCTGCAGGGAGCCCTCTGCGTAGGGCATCTCCCCTGAAGTAGCACCACTGACGGTGTCTCGATTCCCAGTTACCACTGACACTGTCACTGCTTCCACTGTCACTGACACTGTCACTGTCACTGACACTGTCACTGCTTCCAGTGTCACTGTCACACCTCTGACACTCAGCAGCCACCCACCATTGACTCCGCTCCTCAGAATGCCGGGCATGGCGATGTGGCCGTCCTGGGCGTAGCCCTGGGTAATCTGCCCGTGCGACATCAGTGTGGCTTTGGCCGGCGAGACCATGTCTTCTAGCATGGTAGAGCCTTCGTCCCCTTCCAGTCCCAGATGGTCCTTGGCCTTTTTCTAGAAAAGAGAATTGTTGACATCGTAAAATTAATGATTGAATATATTATAATTACCGTATTATTTATGAATTGTTGGCTCGGCCGCTCGGCCGCTTATTATTTTAACCGTTCCTCTACGGGAGCCGCTTATTACGACGCGGGGAAGGGGGGGGGGGGGGTACGTATTAGAGGTGGATTGCTTATTAGTTCAGACCCCTCTAGGGGTCGCTTATTAGAGGGAGCTCGAAAACAATTTAAAAGCCCCTATAGGTGGGCGCTTATTAAAGTATTTACAATAAAAATACAGACTGGGGTTT
>JASAMZ010005508.1:0-13148 GCA_030248115.1 Linhomoeus sp. GSCO2_2 | reverse complement strand
GGTTAGAAGGGGGACTCATAAGCGGAAATACATATCCGGTACGCAACTCGCATGCACTCTCTCGTTTCAGACAGGTGGAGTCCACCTGTCAGCGGCTGTCTTTCCACAACCTTTAGGGGAACCTTTCCAATCGAAAGGTGCCAGTTTGACTGCGAGAACGACCCCAACTGCGCCTCTTTCTCAGTCGCACTCAACGCCCTTTTCGCACCAAGCTGCTTTCATAGCAGCAACCTGAATAACAAGCTGTGTGTGTAAAAAGTTCAACCTATACTTTGTGTCTGTCAAATTTTGGTGAACAGTATAGAGAACTTTGTACACGTCGTTGGCCGCATCTGGAGAAGGTGCCTTGAGAACGTGTACCGTAATACCAAGTGCAGCTGTCCCCACGATACGGTTGTCTGTACAGCTGATCTGAAGCTCAGTGATATCGCCGCGTTCGCTATATGTTATCGGCATGATACGACGCCGTTTATCTGATGTTTCCTACCTGTGTGAAGACGTCACATTAAACAAAAAAACTTGCCAAAAGTTTGGCGCAGTTGTTCGTCATAGCGAAGTCCTTTTGGCGTACCGATTCGCCTGATTCCGCGTACACATTCCTCAGCAAACAGCTGTTTTGGACATTAGACAAAAATGTCGATTTTTGGAATTTTTTAATTTTAATTCTAAATATCTCAGAATTGCAATTTATTGAAAGTGTAAAACTATGTCACAAATTACTATTGGCATACAGTCTTACCATTTCTGCGCTCAAATTCGTCAATAAATGACGTTCTATTTTTGTCATTTTAATGAATTTTGACAAATAATCGCGTATTTCTATCAAATTTCGCATTGGCAAAAATTTTCTTTTGTGCTACAAAGTATAAGCTGTCTATGCTCTTTCCATTCCTGAAGAAATTTTGCCGCTAGCCCATCAGACGAAAATGTCGATTTTGAAATTTTTTAATTTTAATTCTTATATCTCGAAATTGCAATTTATGACAACTGTAAAGCTATGTCACAAATTCTTATTGGCATACGGCCTTTCCATTGCCGCATTCACATTAGTCAATAAACGACGTTCCATTTTTGTCAATTTAGGAAATTTTGACAACTAATTACGTATTTCTATCAAATTCCACATTTGCAAAAATTTTCTTTTGTGTTACAAATTGTCCGCGGTCTATGCCGTTGCCATTTCTGAAGAAACTTCGCCGCTAACTCATCAGGTGAAAAAGTCGATTTTCGACATTTTCTAATTTTAAATGTGAATATCTCGAAAATGCGAAATTAGCAACAGAAACGGACATCGGATCCGTGCTCAGCGACCTCGACTCTACTTGACCACATATGCCATATGTTTTACTTCGGTGCGACGGAAACACACACAGACAGACAGACAGACGCACATTGTCATCCGTATATATACACCTCGCCGCGCTGAGGCGCGGCGAAAAAACAACGGTTCCATCGCATTCCGGCAACCCTGCGAGCCAAACCCGAGCGTCCTCTACAGCGAGAAGCGTAGGCCTCACTCGTGAAGATCATTACGGTAGCTTTCAGCAGTGCTCTACATGCAGCTCCTAGGGTGTGTGCTCTGCTTACTCCAATCTGTTTGTCGTTGCTGATAGAACTGGCTTCAAAGGGCCCATTTGCAAAATTGGGGTGTGTGAAGTTACTAATACTGTATGCGTAAGAAGGGGGAGGGCGGGGGGGGGGGAGTAAGGGGTTCAGCATGAGGTGGACTAGAATTAACCGCTCTGAGATAGACATGCTAAAGCGGCTATGTACGCATACAGTATGCTGCAATATCTGAGAGCGTTCAAGTCCCTTCAGAGCTTGTTCAAGTCACTACGACCACCACCGTCACAACTGCAACCACTGCCGTTTTGGAGCCACAGACACGCTTTGGTAATGTCCTCTGTCTGACTGCTCGAATCAGCCCAACGAATCTGAAGCAATATCTTCTAATTAGGCGCCGAGCGCTTTCTCCTGTGGCTGCTTGGAGGGAAACCACGACAACCGAGTATGCTCCAGTCGAATGGAACGGCGACTGCATTGGAGTGCGCCCAGCTGTGTGTCGGCGAAGCGCGCTGCTCCAGCTTCAGCTTCGCCTCAGATGGCGACCAGTGCGAGCTTCATGAAGGGAAAGCGGAAGAAGTAGAAGTCGTCGTCGATCGTGATGTCCGAACCTGGCGTCGCATCTGAAATTGCTGAATCGATCCGAAGCCTACCTTTGCGAACACGAAGGACTCGCAATATTTGGCGCGTGACCGTTTGTTGGTATAGAAACAAGCGTATGCATGACATGTAAACGTCAGAAGCAAACAACATGTAAGAAACTACACGATCGGATACTGTTGCCGTTGATTTGCCCCGTCAGGATGGCTGGCAATGCCAGTCACCGTACCAAACATCAACTGCTAGGATGGGCGACCTTACCGGGAACCCTAGTCGATAAACAACGCGACGCCCTAGATACCCCGTGACCAACGTATATTACAGTCAACACTCATTACACAACCTGAGAAAAAACCTGTGCGAGCCGAGTCGTCCTCCGATGATCGTCGGTCCGTCCTAGTCCAGAACACTCTCTCTCGGTCACTTGGCGGTACTGAAGTGGTGCGCCTGTGGTGGCAGTGATCGCTGCGCTCGGACGAACTTTTGGACGCCCTTACGACAACGCGAGCGCAACGCGCGAAATGTCAAGGTGGCGGTGGCTGTTTGCCTGCTTCGCCGCCGCTCTTCTCTTCGACAGCGGCGGCGGCGGTCCGTCCGCCGCTAACCCTATGGAGTACAGGTCGGTAATCGTCTCTCACGAGCGTATGCACGTTGTACGGCAGTTCCTGACTATGTACCGGAACCATGACCACCATGTACATTGCTGTACTTGATGACGTGATACTGCATGGGTTCACTCTTCGGTTTAATTAGCGACGATTTGAAACGCTCTTGCTGTACCGGGTGGTCCAAAAAAAAGTGTCCAACTTTGATCGCTTATAACTTGCGCCTATGGTAACCGATCGCGTTGAAAATTTGCACGATTATTACTCTCCACAGTACAATTAATTGTACAAAATTTCATCTGGTTTGCTTTGGTCTGGCCTGAGTTACGGCATTGTGGATTTCAAAGTACTGCAGCTCTCGAAGACAGACACCGAAACTTTGACCTTCTGTAACTCTTGCGTGAATTGAACAAACCAGGTCAAACTTTGAATAGATATACTCTAATAGCATCCCTACCTGACTACCATGTCGAAATTCAGTTGTGTTTGATGTGGCGCAAATGTGGGCTTGTGCAGTTTAAAAGAGTGTGGTTCAGCAGGCGCTCATAATAATCTTTCATTCAACATTTTCGCCAGCTCAAACACAACTGAATTTCGACGTGGTAGTCAGGTAGGGACGCTATTGGAGTATATCTATCCAAAGTTTGACCTGGTTTGTTCAATTCACGCAAGAGTTACAGATGGTCAAAGTTTCGGTGTCTGTCTTCGAGAGCTGCAGTACTTTGAAATCCACAATGTCGTAACTCAGGCCAGACCAAAGCAAACCAGATGAAATTTTGTACACTAAATTGTACTGTGGAGAGTAATAATCGTGCAAATTTTCAACTCGATCGGTTACCACAGGCGCAAGTTATAAGCGATCAAAGCTGGACACTTTTTTTGGACCACCCGGTACAGTGGAGTCGTCACGGCGGTGATTCGAACACTTAACACAACAGAGAGGCTTTGAGGTTTCAATTGGATGTGGTACGGCTCGGGTGCTGAGTGAAAGCCAGTTGAAACAAACGAGTTGCAAATCAACTGAGTAATAGGTCAGAAAATCGTTTCCGTGCACGATGTACTCGTCCATAGGCCGCGCATTTTCACTGTCGGGGGCGAGTTGCGCATTCTGAGCGGCAGTGGGAAGAGCATTCGCTTCGACACCAGTGGAGTAGGAGGCTCCATCTTCTTCAAGGACACCGACATCGGAGACCTGCCCACCGTGGTACTGTGCAGAGCGCAGCAGAGTGGAGAGAGCAGCTGAAATCAGATTCAGTACTCTGGCAAAACTGTAATTGTCGTCGCTGACTGCACTCCAATCTCAGAGCCAGGTGAACGAGTACAAGCGACGAGTAGACCACCTCCAGGGGGTCTTCGACAGGTTCACGAGCGAAGTGGTGACGCTGGCGACCAGAATGGGCTCGCTGCAATCGGACAAAGAGGCGCTACAGCGGCAGGTGACGTGCTGTGGTTGTTCATGGCAATGTCGTTGTTCACCCAAGCGTCGATTCAGGTGGCCAACCTGACGCAGGAGAACCTCAACTTGAAGACGAAGTTCGCCCAGGCCAATGACGACTTCGGCGTCTTCAGGGCTGGCGTGAACAGGAGGATACGCGAGCTGTGGGCGGGTTTGGAGCGTGCAGACGCGCAGTTTGCGACTAGACGAGCGCGTATTGGTCCAATGGGGTCGGCTTCAGAACCCGGTTGACCGCCGAGGACGAGTGCAGGTCGATGCCCTGCCAGAACGGCGGCACCTGCATCGACCAGTTGGGGAAGCATCTCTGCCTCTGTCCGCCCGGCTACCTGGTTCGCAGATGTCCTGTTGAATGACCCACCCCCCCCCCCCTCCTCCAGCAACCAATTCTCCAGTTCGTTACCTTGCTGTCGAAGCAGGAGGTGACAAGTGGCTGGGGGTGGTAGTTATTGCAATAACATGGAGTATTCCATGGAGTATTCACAGTACATGTGTCTCAATATTAGGGCGACGACTGCGAAGAGGACCGTGACGAGTGCGAGCAGTTTGCCGGGACGGAGCTGGCCTGCCACAACAACAGCACCTGCGTTAACATCCCGGGCGACTACAGGTGCGAATGTCCTGACCACTACCACGGCAAGCTCTGCGACATAGAGAGGGATCACTGTGAAGCCGGCCTCGACCTTTGCGGCAGCAATGGTCTCTGTCACACTTGGGGAGATGAACAGGTAGTGGTGATTGTCGACGTGCTTCAGCCAAGTCGGGTACTGTTAGTGCTGGTCGGCTATTCTCCAAACTGCTTGTTGCAGCCACCAAAAGGTGCGGCCCACTATCGCTGCGTGTGCCGTGCGGGCTTCGAGAGCTTGAGCGTCGAGAACCCCTTCTGCGAGGACATCGACGAGTGTCGGAGGGACGACCTGAACCACTGCTTCGACAAGGCCCGCTGCACCAACACCCCGGGAAGCTTCATATGCGGACCGTGAGCAGCGAAAGAGTACGATAGGTAGGTATGTACTGTATGCGAGCAAACTTTCCCATAGAGGAAGGAATTTCTTCAGATGTCCAGCGGGGACGCAGGGAAACGGCGTGACCTGCCGAGACGTGAACGAGTGCGCCGTCAACAACGGCGGCTGTTCTCTGGAGCCGCAAGTGTATTGCATCAACACCCACGGCTCCTACGAATGCGGCCCCTGCCCCGAAGGCAGGCCCTTGTATACAGCAGCCTTTTGCTTCACTTTGAATACCGAAAACAGATGTGCTCGGTTGTAATCGAATCACGACTACCGTTGCACTGGCAATCAGTCGGCGACCCGCTTTGCAGGCTACGAAGGCGACGGCCGGACCTGCAACCGAGTCAGAGCTTGCTCCAGAGCTCCCTGTCATCCCCAGGCGACCTGTTATGAGGCGGGCCCCCATTCGACACAGTACGGCGTGTGGAAGCCAAACGGTCTCCCCGTTGCAGAGGACCTCGAGCATGGTCCCGGGCCACCTCTACCTCTGCCGCTGTCCAGAGAACATGGTGGGCGACGGCATTGGGCTGGCCGGCTGCCTCCCCAGCAACAGCACCGCCTGCGCCGCCTCCCCCTGCTTCAACGATGCCACGTGCCTGGTAAGGCACTGGAAATATGACAGCATCAGATCGGCACGACACGGTCTTCTAGTCCTTGGACGAGACGAACTACCACTGCAACTGCAAGTGGGGCTACGTCGGCAGTCGCTGCGAGGTGGCCAGTCCCTGCCTGGACTCGCCCTCGCCCTGCCACAACGGAGGGACCTGCAAGCCTCAGGCGGACGGCTCCCACACGTGCTCCTGCAGGGGCGGATATCGGGGCGACAACTGCGAAGAGGAGATGGATGGTGCGATTGAAGTTCAAACTATCAGTGCAGTGTGGGTGTCGTCGCTGCAACGCAACCAGAAACGTTGAGCGCCGTTTCAGGCTGCAGCGCGGACCTTCAGACCGCCGAGGGTACTCTGGTCTATCCGTCGCCGGCGTGGACTCGCTACCAAAAGGGCTACGGGCGTAACAAGCACTGCAAGTGGTTGATCGACTCGCAGGAAAGTGACAAGGTCCGATAGCTCGGCGTCGGTAGTGCGAAGCGAGTAGTCGAGTCCCGTCGACGCCTTTCGCCGCACAGGTCCTGAACTTGACGTTCACCGAGTTCCACCTCGAGTACTACCATGGTCCGTGGTCGTGCCTCTACGACAACGTCACCATCTACGATGGGGACAGCGCGGCCTCGGAGCGAGTAGCGGCGCTCTGCGGAAAGAAGGGCCAGGAAGAGCATCGAGCCGACCTCCCGGAACCCTTCTATCTTCTGTCGGGTCCCAAGGCCTACGTTGAGTTCAGGAGCGACTCAAGCGCTACGAGAGAGGGGTTCACCCTCAAGTGGACGAGCGTCTCGCCCGGTTTGAGATCACATTTGTGGTCCACTCTCCACACACCGTTTCCCCAAGCACAGGGCTACCGTTTTGCCAGTTTGCGGCTGGCGACGGACGATTCCTCCCGGAGGCACGGGCACTCTCGATTCGCCCAACTTACCCTCGGCCTACCCGGGCGACGTGTCCTGTCTCTGGGTGCTCAAGACGGCGGGCGGCAACCACTTCCAATTCACCAGGGAGCGTGACCTTTGTCAACGGCAACGAGAACTGCACGCAGGACTCTTTAACGGTGAATACCTTTCACTTGCGCGCAAAGACCGACGCGTTACTGCTTCTGCTGTAGATTCACGACGGCTCGAAGCCATTCGACCCCACGCGCAAGTCGATCTGCGAGTCCGGCCAGCACTCGGAGCCCGTCTTTACGTCGCTACCCAACTCCCGGGTCTACTTCAAAGCCGGCAGAGTGCCGGACACGCCGCCCACCGGGGAAGTGGGCTTCTCCATCGCTTATGAAGTCCTGCCCGGTTGGCGCTTCTTCCACTCCTCCTTTGCTCTCAGATCTCGGCGTTGGAAAGTCGTACCTAGTCGATCTTGGGCTCGTTGGATGGGTTTCGACCCACTGATTATTTGCCCGTCCACTGGTCGCCACTCAAAAAGTCGACTTTCGCAAGTGATTGTAATCCAAAGGTCCAACAAGCTGTTTTAAAAAAGTTGAGTTGTTTTATTAATACAGAGTGGTTTGTGAGTGTTTTAAAGTGGAAGAGCAAAAGAGTGGATACTTTTGTAAAGTATTTCGAAGCCTTTCCGATATGACGCGCGGCCGCCCAGAGTCCACTATTCATGCGCCACTTTTGACACGCTCCTTTCTGAGGGGTTCTTGCAGGGCAACATTGGGATCGCCCGGGATTAATTATTTTAGCAGACAAAGTTTTTCGTAAGACAAGGGTTTAAAAAAACAAAAGTGTTTCTTTAGGAATGACCATTCAACAACTGCCTCAACGTAAGCTTTCAAACGGTCGAACGAATGCCGCTCTACAACTTAAGACGAGCGAGTTAGGGCCGATTTGCTGTTTGAACCTTTGGGTTACTGTAGCTCGCGAAATTCAAACTTCGAATCTCGACTTATCTTAACGGAATGATCAGTGTGCCGAAACCTATTCAACAAACTCAAGATCGTCTCTCTACGACGGAAGACGAGCGAGTTAGAGAAGTTTTGCGTTTTGAACTTTTGGGTTACTGTAGCTCGCGATATTCAAACTTTTGAATTTCGACCAATAGAAGAACAAATGGTCAGTGAGTCAAGAGCTATCCAGCAACTCAAGATCGTCTCTCTACGACGCACGCTGAGCGAGTTAGAGCGATTTCTATGCTAAAAACGCGAGAATGTCGGTTTTCGTGGTGCGTGTTTGCGTAATTAACAAAATGTTTACGCCAAGTGAAAGAACACGTCGAGAGCTTTTAGTTGACCTATCGCACGCCGCTCTACGACGCAAGACGAGCGTGTTAGAGCCGTTTTGCGTTTTGGACCTTCGGGTTACTGTAGCGCGCGCAATTCAAACGTTTGAATTTCGACTTCTCTTAACGGAATTATCAGTGTGCCGAAACCTATTTAACGAACTCAAGGTCGTCTCTCTACGACGGAAGACGAGCGAGTTAGATAAGTTTTGGGTTTTAAACCTTTGGGTTACTGTAACTCCCGAAATTCAAACTTTTGAGTTTCGACCAATAGAAGAACAAATGATCACTGAGTCGAGAGCTATCCAACCAACCCAAGATCGTCTCCGTATGACGCACGCTGAGCGAGTTAGAGCGATTTCTGCGTTAAAAACGCGAGAAGGGCGTTTTCCGTAATGCGTGTTTGCGTAATCAACAAAAGTTTTAATGCCAAACGAAAGCGCACGTCGAGACCTTTTAGTTGACCTATCGCGCGCCGCTCTACGACGTAAGACGAGCGTGTTAGAGCCGTTTTGCGTTTGAACCTTCGGGTTACTGTAGCGCGCGTAATTCAAACTTTTGAATTTCGAAGTCTCTTAGCGACATTACCAGTAAGTCGAGAGCTATCCATAAAGCCCAAGATCGCCTTCCTACGACTTACCAACGCCGAGATCTGAGAGCGTGACGAACGGACGGACGAACGGACGCACGCACGATAAGCTCTCGTAGGGGTTCGCCCGGCTGAGGCCGGGCGAAAAAAGACCAAACGGCTCTAACTTGCATGTCTTACATACGTCGTAGAGAGACGTACGATAGTCGCAAGAGCCGAGTGTAGGTCTGAAACAACCGAGCATTACTGTGCATAGGTCCCCAACTTTTTGAGGTCGATGTCACGGGTTTCACAAAATTCTAGCAAAAGATGCTTATTCGTGCGAAAACACAATGTCCTAAAAAGCGATGCGAATTTAACAAGCAAGTTTTTGACCTTTGGAGCTATGTGAACAGAAAAGTCTGTTTCATCAAAACTCTCAATCCTCTTCCCAGACCAACCACCCTCCTCATCATATTCAGTGGAAAAACGATGCGGCGACAATTACACCGGGCTGGGCGTCTACGAGATCTTCACGCCCAACTTCGACCCCGAGAACAACGGTCGCTACTTCAACGGGCTCGACTGCGTCTGGACCTTCGACGGCACCGCCGCCGTCGGAGTGGGAGGGGACGGCTTCGGCCGGGTCGAGTTCTCCTTCTTTGAACTGCAGAGCTCCAGATTTGCGATGACGACGTATCGCCCCCGGCGCTGCAACGCAGACTACGTCGAGGTGCTGCGGTTCTTCGACCCTCTCTTCTTCGACCTTCATTCTGCTTAGCGTCGTGAACATCGCCTGACGTCCACAGGGAACATTTTATTCGTCCTTCGATTTATATGCGCTGAGTTGATGAGATGCCACCGTTGGGCATATTATTGATCGATTGCGGTGAAGTTTTGTTCAAAGGCTGATGCTCAAATGCTTCCGGTGAACCTCAGGCGATGTTCACGACGTTTAACACGGCGTCGCGTAAACTCACTGTACGGTACGTCTCGAAGTTGCAGCTGCGCGAATCGACGGACGACACGGGCCCGATTCGGAGGACTCTCTGCGGAAGGATGGGCATCGGCACGACCGTCGCCTTCAGCAAGCCGACGATTTACGTAAGGTTCCATTCCGATGGAGAGAACACATACAAAGGCTTCAAGGCGACCGTCAAGATATGTGAGCTGAACTACAGTAGAATCATCGACGCCTTTGGACGTTTAGATTAAACAAGGCAAGGAATTCAGGACGCAATTAAGTGAGATTACTTTATAGATCGACAAACAAAATAAGTGAAGTAAAATAAACGCCGTTGAGGCCATTGCAGCCTGCGGCGGAGTCTACAGAGGTCAAAGGAATGGCACCATCCAGTCTCCCAGCTTCCCGCAGGCTCACCCGACACCGGCCAGCTGCTCCTACGAGATTTTCGCCGCCAAGGACACCGAAGTTATCTCGGTGACTCTTTCTACGGTGGGACTTCCCCGCGCCCAGATGCTCTACGACTCGTCATCTGGACAGACGTTGAGCGGCGAGGCCGAGTGCAAGAGAAACAAGATTTCGGTGCTGATTACAGTAACAAAACTACAGTAGGAAGGGAATTGTACGACGCGTCTGGCAAGACCAACAAGCTTAGAGTAAAAACTGGGTACCCGATGATGGTTGATTGGCATTGTATAGTGTGTCGTGCATTTGAGGAGTATATTCCATAGAGTGTCAGAATAGTAAGTTGAGCATTTCTTCGGGGAGTATCGCCGCAGTTACCTCGAGTTTCCAGAGAAAGTTTGTGCCATTGTTGGGCAATCGATGCCTGTAAGGCGCATTAGTGGGTACTGATTCATAAATGGATCAGGAATGTTCGCCGCAGGTTCACTTTGGAATAAAGAGGGTCTAAATGGGACGACGCCCTTTTCTTTTGGGTAACAAATGCGGACGGTTACGGTACCGTTGCTATAGGTTGCAGAACCGCACAGTGAACAGAATTGCCGCGTTTCCTCTTCGATTGAATAGATGGCGAAAACATAAGTTGCCGGACACATCCATGGAAAAATATTGCTAAGTTTTGGCCATTTGAAATTGCCGAAATCTGATTGCCGAAATCTGCCATGTTTGAAAAAACCTTGAAAATATCCCTAATTTCGTGAATTCTAAAATCTGAAACTGCTGTATAATTACTTGACATACTACGCCCGATTCATCCACGCAAAGATATTTTGAATTTTAAGTTGTTTGAAATTGTCGAAATTTGGCAATTTTGAGAAAAACCTTGAAAATATCACTAAATTCGTTAATTAAAAAATATAGAACTATTTGCTAAATAGTTGGCAGACTATGCCCGACACAACAATGCAAAGACATTCTGAAATTTAAGCTATTCGAAATTGTCGAAATTTGGGAATTTTAGCAATACCCTTGAAAATATACCTAATTTCGCTACTTAAAAAATCTGAAACTATTGCTAAATACTTGGCTGACTATGCTCGATACATCCGTGCAAAGAAGTTTTGAAATTTAAGCTTTTTTTGTCGAAATTTGGGAATTTTGACAAAACCATTAAAAATAACCCTAATTTCGTTAATTATACAATCTGAAACTATTTGATAAATACTTGGTAGACTATGCTCGATACATCCGAGCAAAGAAGTTTTGAAATTTAAGCTGTTTGAATTTGTCAAAATTTGGGAATTTTGACAAAACCCTTGAAAATATCCCTAATTTCGTTAATTATAAAATCTGAAACTATTTGATAAATACTTGGCAGACTATGCTCGATACATCCGTGCAAAGAAGTTTTGAAATTTAAGCTGTTTGAATTGTCGAAATTTGGGAATTTTGACAAAACCCTTGAAAATATCCCTAATTTCGTTAATTATAAAACCTGAAACTATTTGATAAATACTTGGCAGACTATGCTCGACACATCCGTGAAAAGAAATTTTGAAATTTAAGCTGTTTGAAATTGTCAAAATTTAGGAATTTTGACAAAAACCTTGAAAATATCCCTAATTTCGTTAATTATATTCGCTAAAACTATGTGCTAAATACTTGGCAGACTATACTCGATACATCCGTACAAAGAAGTTTTGAAAATTAAGCTGTTTGAAATTGTCGAAATTTGGGAATTTTGACAAAAACCTTGAAAATATCCCTAATTTCGTGAATTCCAAAATCCGAAACTATGTCACAAATTCATCGCGTAGTATGCCCTTTCCATTTCAGCAAAAACTTTGCCGATACGACTTGTAAATAAAAGTGTCATTTTTGACATTTTCCTACTTTAATTGTAAATATCTCGAAATAGCGAAACTAGCAACAGAAACGGACAACGGCACGTTAGTCAGCGCATTCGACTCCATTGGGTGGCACTAACCGTCATGTCTAGTTTTGTGACACCCACACACAGACACACACACACAGACGGAAACACGAACAGACAATAGCGTCCGTATATATACTCGCCGCGCTGGGGCGCGGCGAAAAAAGTGGTGCAGTAGCCAAAACCGACTTCGATGTCAACGACACTTCCATTCGTCTCTGTATACTTTTTATACTCTCTCCTGAAAGGTCATCTTCCACGAATTCTGAGTGGTTCGTTCCAGATGGTTCAGGGCGTCCACAACGCGTGCGATTTCTACCGTAATTGCTCGAGCAATTTCCAGCGGATTGTTGTCAAAATTGCACATAACCAGCACGTATCTCAAATTTTACGTGCCATAATTTAGGCGAATTTGGTGTTCTGGAGACCAACTTGCCTATTCTTTGCATAACATATCGTATTTGCGCCGGATTCCTCTCTGAGCCGCAACTGCATGGCCGCACTTAGTCTGTTGTGTCATTGTGTGTCTTAGCATTCAAAAACTTCGCTACGGCAGCTAGCCAGCACTTACTGCTGAGTGACACAGATCGCCAGCAGTTTGGCATCGACAAAATGCTAATGTACAGAAAAGACGCATCAATGAAATTCGACATATGCTTCTATGTTCGGTGTAATTTTAGAATAAATCCGATACAGATTGCTCAAGTAATTGACGGTAGAAATCGGGCGCATTACTTGGGACTACCCTGTAATACGACTTCGGTGTCACTATTGTTGTTGCAGCTGCGTGGTCACCACGACTCGGGCTACAACGGCGACTACCTGTGCGGTGAGACGGAAGAGGGACAGCGAATATATTCGGGCCATACACTGCTGGCTTCCGGCGGCAAGTTCAAGATGACCTTCGAGACGGACGGCAGCGAGCGGAATCTTGGTTTTCAGGTGCCTAGGTACATTTTGCTGTGTTTCGACATTTGAATGGATTTGGTCCGCCATTCCTTGCGATGTCCTAGAGTAGAGCCGGTCCAACGCAGCGAGAGGCTGACAACCAATGTGTCTGTCTGCTGTGAACGCCACCAGGACCAACGTCAATTGCCCTTCAGGCAACCTACACGATCGAGGACCTCGGCTGTGGGGGCCTATTCGAGGGGAGTGGGACGATAATCTCTACGAACGACGGCGAAGGCTACCGCAGTGGACTGCGCTGCATTTACACTATCCAGGC
>JASAMZ010005507.1:0-14487 GCA_030248115.1 Linhomoeus sp. GSCO2_2 | reverse complement strand
CCACCTCTGGTACACATCTTTTTCCAACACCCTACTGTGGTATGTAGTGTGGATGTACGGTAGTGTATGTCGTGCGTGGTGTACAGGGTGTTTTTTTTTTAATCTATCAAATCGGAAATCTTAATAACATTTGCGCGCAGGCCCCCTCCCCCGACGCGACTTGCACACGATAGACACAAAACTATACCATTAGCATGTGTTACAAAAATGGTTCGATTTCACTGTAAACTCCACGAGTTAACAGGGTGTCAAAGTCGGAGTCCCAAATTTCCTGATAGTGCGGCCGACTGGAAAGTCTATAACTCTTGCAGGGGGCGGGGGATTTTGACGCGACTTGCACCATTAAATGCAAAAGAAAACGAGCTTCCATATGCCGCAAAGACCTACACTGTAGGTTAAACGACGCGAAAGTTACAAAGTTGGTCAGGAAGTGCCGTCGCGGGATCTCTCCCTCGCTCTAGGAGTGGTGGAAGTGCTGGACAGCTCCGGCGACGGTAAGATTTCCTCCCCTACCAGAAATTTCCTTGGTGAACTGTAACTTTCGCGTCGTTTAACCTACAGTGCCGGTCTTTGCGGCATATGGAAGCTCATTTTCTTTTGCATTTAACGGTGCAAGTCGCGTAAAAATGTCCCGCCTGTTGCAAGAGTTATAGACTTTCCAGTGGCGCACTGTCAGGAAATTTGGGACTCCAACTTTGACACCCTGTAACTTGTGGAGTTTGCAGCGTAAATCAAACCATTTTGTAACACATGTAATGGTATAGATTTGTGTGTTCTGTTTTGACCGTTTTGTGAAAACTGTTTGTTACAAACAACCACAGAACGGTTATCGTCAGGATGCGTCTTCTTACACTAACTGCGCACAGAACGAGGAGAGATTTGAGCGTGAATGATTCATACGCGCGTAACTCAAGCTAGTCTAAGGCGATTGACCTAAAATGTGACACACTTGTCAACAACTCATCAAGGTATATGTGTGCAAAGTATTGTCTAGATTCATTCACTGAAGCGTAGGTTATGAGCGGGAGAAAAAGGGTTCACTTTTTTTTGGGACACCCAGTAGTATCAGCTTGCGATCGTTGTACTTTCTTGTATGAGCTCATCGTACATACATGTACATACATAGGTGTACATGTTGATGTTTGTAGGGCATCTAGTACATTTTCTTTCGTGCTTTTTCCAAACTATGTAAATTTCCACCAAGTGCATGTGCCATTTTGCTGAGGATCCTCACTCCTGCACACATTGATGTTCTAGAATTGCGAAAGATATCAACTCGACTTCTGCGATATTGTCTTGCGACTGAATGCATAATGTCCTCGTTCTTAAACCCATGCGCCAATATGAAATAACGTCTGCTTTTCACGTTATGATGCCTTTCTTCCAAACTTAACTGAGCTGAACGGCTGAACCATGCATTGCACTCACAAAAATTGACATTTCACTTCACTGGATTGACGCTATTCCATTCGATTTGTCACTTGGCGACCAGAATCAGCAAGAGTTAGTCACTGGTTTTGCTCTCTGTGCAGTTCTACCTATCTACCAGTTCGAACCCATTAATAAAATGGCGGGGAAAACTGCAAAGAAGTCTGAGCTGGGGAAAGCTTCAAAGAAGTCAGGCAACTTTCACAAGTTTACAAAGGATACGTCCATCCATGGGATGAAGTATGTCGGCCAGGACACTGCACTGTTTCGAAAGTCGGTTCGATTGACGTTGCGCAGCAAGCGTGACACCCTTGAAATCTGCGGTCCAATTTAGAGCAGCTTGGCTGATTCTCCTAGCCGCGGGTGGAACCGCGCTAGTGATACAGGTTTACATGAAGATGTCCTCCTATCGAGAGAATCCAATCATGACCCACATTGACATGGAGTATCCAAAAGAAATGACGCTCCCAGCCATCGCAATCTGCCATAACAACTGGTTCAGGTGTTCGCCTTGCTCAGACTAGAAGAGCACACTATTACGTTGTAAAACATACCTTAGGCCAATTGCAATCAACTTTTCATCAGTGACGCCTTCCCTTCTGCTTGCAGAATCTCGGCTGCCAGAGGCAATCTGTACCAGGATTTTGTTTCGGCGTTCCTCCAAAGGTCACCTCCGTTGCTTGGAGAGCGCAACGACACCGTTCGACAACAATATCTAGACGCCAATTCGAAAAACGTCTTTAAAGAACTGGCGCATCAAATTGAGGACATGTTAATGTTGTGAGTCACTTGCAGTGGAGCTTAAATGAGCTGGGTCTTAATGTACCGTGCCTGTGCTTGAAAATTCAAGACCATGTATCCTACTTACTTTTCAGCCTGTTCACTTTTCAGCCTACTCACTTTTCAGCTGTATCTGGCCAGATGGCACGAAGTGCGGCCCAGAGGATTTTGAGGCCATCTTGACGGACGTCGGGCTCTGCTATGCCATCAACACAGATCGCAACAGCCCTCTCACTGTAGCATCTGGCAGCAACAGCCTTAGATTCGGACTAAACATTGAGGACTATGAGCGAATGGCAAGTCCCACCCAATATATTGGACTCAAGATGCTGCTGTATGACCAGCGAACGTTTCCAAGGGTATGCAAGCGTGGCATTGACATTGTACCAGGTTATGGCACAAATGTTGGAGCCAGCCTGAGAGTGGTGAGTCTTAGCCTAGCCATTTATCAGTCGTTTTTCTTCAGCAGAAATTGCAACTGTCATTTCGTCTCAAAGCACATGAAAGTGCTAGCGATCGGCAGATAAGCACCTCGATTCATGTATGTAGCAGCGTAACCCTTTAGATGTGACGACTGACGACTAACCGCAAATACACCAAGTTAGCGAGTTAGTGGTAAATCGACCGCTAAGGCCAACCCAGCAGGATCTAAAGGGGCATTGCAGTAAACCTGTTACCAGTCAAGTCAAAGTCGGCTGAGGATAATGTCATTGTCATGTACATTGTACTGTACTGTCAGCAATTCAATATGTTCCAGCGACAGAAGATCCTGAGGAGTGAAGGAGGTACCTGTGTGACCTCTGCAGAAATGGCCCACCATAAGCCAGCTCCAGATGGCTACAGCGTCGGACTGTGTGAGCATGACCAGGAACTCTCTTACACGCTGAGCAAATGTGGCTGTCTTGCCCCCACAGCCCCAGGTTCAGAAATAATGGCAGTTTTTTTATTTGAGATTGCTCTGCTGCGTATCCCAATGGTGTTGAACAGGCGGAGGGAACTGTTCCATGAGAGACAATTTCAACTGCGCGTGGAAACTGGGCCATATGCCGCAGTCAGAGCGTCGGCCCTGCGATGAGAACTGCACCGTGCACGACTACGACGCCAGGGTTTCCACCTCGCTGATCCCAGTCGACTCGCTCGACCGCATTCTCAGTCCCCACCTGGTTAGAATTTCAAAATTCTCAAATTCTAAATTTCCAATTTTCAATGTTCTGCCTCCCCTGCATAAAAAGCGTTTGATATCGTCAGATCAGCAAAATGCGGATTGGAAATGAGAAAGCTCTGGACGCACGGAGCAGACTGCAGGAAAACTGGATTATGAAGGATCGTGAATTGATGGAGGCGATTGGGCGTATGGTCGAGTATTTAAAAGCGAAGAAACTGGAGCCTATTCTCAAGCAGCATCAGGAGATGTACGAACGACTTCAGGAAAACGTATGACTTCTGGCAATAGAGTGCGATGGATCGACCCAACTTTTGTACAATCCAGGTCGAGTGCTTCAACAATGTCACCACTCGCTACCAGCGGATAATCTCCATGGCTGGTAACATGATGCCAAACATGGCAGTGCAGGGCATCCGCGACCAGCAATTCGCCTTCTACCTCTTCGCGAAGTCCCCGTTGCACAAACGAAATGCTGACGCAGTTTCTGTTAGAGGTTCCTATCGTAGTGTACAGTGCCAATTAGTGTAGCCTGGTGTACTATTTGGAAAATAAGGTTTTTCGCCCGGCCTCAGCCGGGCGAACCCCTACGAGAGCTTTGCGTCCGTGCGTCCGTTCGTTCGTCCGTTCGTCCGTCACGCTCTCATATCTCGGCGTTGGAAAGTCGTAGGAAGGCGATCTTGGGCTCTACGGAAAGGTCTCGACTTACTGGTAATGTCGCTAAGAGACTTCGAAATTCAAAAGTTTGAATTTCGCGCGCTACAGTACTCCGAAAGTCAAAACAGAAAACGGCTGTAACTCGCTCGTCTTACGTCGTAGAGCGGCGTGCGATAGGTCAACTAAAAGGTCTCGACGTGCTCTTTCGTTTGGCATAAACATTTTCTTAATTACGCAAACACGCAACACGAAAAGCGACATTCTCGCGTTTTTAACGCAGAAATCGCTCTAACTCGCTCAGCGTGCGTCGTAGGGATATGATCTTGGGTTGGTTGGATAGCTATCGACTCACTGATCATTTGTTCTTCTATTGGTCGAAACTCAAAAGTTTGAATTTCGAGAGCTACAGTAACCCAAAGGTTTAAAACGGGAAACTTGTCTAACTCGCTCGTCTTCCGTCATAGAGAGACGATCTTGAGTTCGTTGAATTGGTTTCGGCACACTGATAATTCCGTTAAGAGAAGTCGAAATTCAGAAGTTTGAATTGCGCGCGCTACAGTAACCTGAAGGTCCAAAGCGCAAAACGGCTCTAACACGCTCGTCTTACGTCGTAGAGCGCCGTGCGATACGTCAACTAAAAGGTCTCGACGTGCTGTTTCATTTGGCATTAAAAATCTTCTTAATTACGCAAACACGCACCACGAAAAGCGACATTCTCGCGTTTTTAGCATAGAAATCGCTCTAACTCGCTCAGCGTGCGTCGTAGAGAGACGATCTGGAGTTGCTAGATTGCTCTAGACTCATTGATCATTTGTTCTTCTATTGGTCGAAACTGAAAAGTTTGAATATCGCGAGCTACAGTAACCCAAAAGTTCAAAACGCAAAACTTCTGTAACTCGCTCGTCTTCCGTCGTAGAGAGACGATCTTGAGTTTGTTGAATAGGTTTCGTCACACTAATCATTCCGTTAAGAAAAGTCGAGATTTGAAAGTTTGAATTTGGCGAGTTACAGTAACTCAAAGGTTCAAACAGCAAATCGGCTCTAACTCGCTCGTCTTACGTTGTAGAGCGGCATTCGTTCGACCGTTTGAAAGCTTACGTTGAGGCAGTTGTTGAACGGTCATTCCTAAAGAAATACTTTTGTTTTATAAACCCTTGTCTTACGAACAACTTTGTCTGCTAAAAAATTAATCCCGGGCGATCCCAATGTTGCCTTGCAACAACCGCTCAGAAATGCGTGTATCTTGCTCAAAAAATTAATCCCGGGCGATCCCAATGTTGCCCTGCAAGAACCCCTCAGAAAGGAGCGTGTCAGAAGTAGCGCATGAATAGTGGACTCCGGGCGGGCGCGCGTCATATCGGAAAGGCTTCGAAATACTTTACAAAAGTATCCACTCTTTTACTCTTCCACTTTAAAACACTCACAAACCACTCTGTATTAATAAAACAACTCAACTTTTTTAAAACAGCTTGTTTGTGACACAAGTGCGATCCAAATAGTATGTATACCCGGGCATCCAAATTGGCACCGTCCATTTACGGTGCTTTTTTCTGAGCCAAGTTTCTTTCTCCGGAAAATGAAAACTCACGCCAAATCTTTACTCACGTATCAATTTCTAGGTTCATCGTTGAGCTGTCGAGGCTACTTTCTTGTTTGTCAAGACATTTCACTAACCGAGAGTGCAAAATCGCAGCAATATCTTGCAAATGTCTTGCCTTTAGCTCAAAGTATAGCGCGTTGAGCAGGCTAATGAACAGAAGTTTGCTATGAGAAAAAATATTTTTGCAACCCCAAATATTATACCCCGGGCCGGGTATACTATTTGGCCCCGAATAGTATACCCTGGGTGTATATGTTGCAGTCAGTAGCCGTCTTCAGGCGATAGCCGTCTAGACGGCTATCGCCTGGTCGATCAGGCCGCGGCCGTCTTCTCGGGGAAAAGACGGCCAACGCCTGGTGCGTCAGGCGATGGCCGTCTTCTGCTCGAAAAGACGGCTATCGCCTGATGGACCAGTCAACAGCCGTCTTCAAAATGAAAGCTGTCGCCAGCGCTAGCAGGGAAGGGGCACCGCAGGCCTGAGCAGGAGGTGAAGTAAATGGAGGAGTGTTTATTCCACTTACAGTTTGCACTAAAACTCGGCCGGCGTCGCGCCTGGCGGGTCTCAGCTGAGGCTTAGCGCGACCACCAACTTCAGGGCGCGCTCCGCGCGCCCTGAAATCGGTCACCGGTCGCGTTAAGCCTAAGCTTCGACCCGCCAGACTGCGACGCCGACTGACTCTTGTGAACCGTGGGCGCAGGGCGAGCCTAAGCATAGCCTGAACTCTAAGGAATATACTGTGTCCGAAACTAATACAGAGAAAGAAAAGACGGCCATCGCCTGACGCATCAGGCGATTGCCGTCTAGACGGCCGCGGCCTGACGCATCAGCCGATTGCCGTCTAGACGGCCGCGGCCTGATCGACCAGGCGACAGCCGTCTAGACGGCTATCGCCTGAAGACGGCCATCGCCTGTGACATATATACTAATTGGCAACCTGGGGTATACTGTTGGAGGGGAGGGGGGCAGTATACTATTTGGCACTGTACGGCGTACGGTACTTGCCGTGGCGTGTCAGTGTAGAACGCTGTATGTAACTGAACTAGCCCTGCTAGAACGTGATCTATCCATTCGTTTGTGCGACGGGCTCCAGATCAGAGCCCAACAACATCACTCTGGAGGCACTGGCAACCCTCCGGCTCTGGCGAACCAACTTTCAGCCTCTGTATTACAATCGAACGTCCGAGGCCCGCCAGTGGATCACGAACGGCATGCACGCCTTCAAAGAAGCCATGAAAGTCTTCGGGAAGGTCAACTACAAAATCGACCTG
Organism: Linhomoeus sp. GSCO2_2; assembly: GCA_030248115.1. NCBI lineage: Eukaryota > Metazoa > Nematoda > Chromadorea > Monhysterida > Linhomoeidae > Linhomoeus > Linhomoeus sp. GSCO2_2. The sequence continues at coordinate 7,591 of JASAMZ010005507.1, read as the reverse complement.
ACCAGCACCATTCAAGAATATGAAGAGTTGATCGCTTTTACGAAATGGTACGAGAGTGGAAATATGACGAAGCTGCAGCTGGCCAAAGCGAGACGCGGGTTCGAGCACTTCATCGAAGCCTACGATTCGGTTTGTTGTTTCTCACTACAATGGGAGGCGCGAAATCGTGAAGAAAGCTGCGTACGCCAAGACGTTGATGTAAAATCGTCTTGCTAAAGTAGTAACCCGTGCAGTAGGCAGTAGTAGTAGCACGCCAATGACGAAAGCCAAAGCCAAACCCACAGCCTTTGCAGCAACTGCTCCGAGCGCTGCAAACCAACGTGGACGTCAACCTCCGGAGCAACCTGCAAGCCGCGGCAGAGCAGGAGTTGTTTGACCCAAGCCATCATCTGTCCAACAACTCTGGCCTGTGGCCTTTGCTAGCCGAGATCTTCGACTACGAGATGAGCGTACACAATGAGGGCTACTCGAAGCTGCCGAGGGACGAGACCTGCATGGCCGAGGTGCAGAGACTCCGAGAGGACGAGTTGGATGGACTGATGCCGGTGGTGTGTCAAAATCTGTGACCGTACAAAACCTGTGTCGACACAGGTTTTGCACGACAAAACCTGTGACTTTACCAATATTGGGCGGCAATGTCTGTGGCCAGTCGTTTGGCAGTGAGAACACGCTACAGAACCTGTGACCTATGAACCAATGTCGGACAGGCACAATTAGTACCTACCCAGCCTAAGTCAATTGCTAAGATCGCTTGCTATGGCTTGTCAATTTTTTCGCCGCCCCCCAGGGCGGCGAGTGTATATGTCACGGGGAGAACCCGAGTTCAGGGAGAACCCGAGTACTCAGGTTTTCCCTGGTTAGTTAGTGAAAACCCGAGTACTTGGGTTCTCACTGATGCAGCTAGTGAGAACCCGAGTAGAGTGGTGCTGTGCGGCAAGGCGCGTTTGGCCGACGGACAGATCTGCAGCGAAATCTGGACGGCGACGGACAAATCTGGGCAGATCCCCAGAAAGTTACGACAGATCTGCGCCAAGTTTGCCTTGTATCTCGATAATAGCTTGAGCGGTCACTACACCCCAATGATTGACAGGTAGGTAGGCTCATCACAAGTCAGTGTGAATCTCACAGGTTTTGATACGACTGGGTCACAGACTTTGCACGGTCGCCCAATCTTGAGGTCACAGGTTTTGCACGGTCACAGGTTTTGATACGACACCGGCCGACCCAACTGTGAATGAAGGTACATGGTGCATGAAACTACATGGAAAATGTATAGGCGCCAACCTCGAGGAGGGTGGGAGGAGGGGGGGGGGGGGGGGGGGGTGGACGTGGCATATGTGGTATCGATAGAGCCGGTTGATGGTGATATGGTTGTGTTAGAGGGGGAGTGATTTCTAGGTGCCCTTGATGCAGGAACTAACCCTACATCCTCCAGTGAACTCCCTCCTCCCCCTTAATTCATCAAGAAGCAGTTCATGTCAGCGGTCAGGCTCATTGGAGGTTTTACCATAATCGACTATTTGAAGAATCACTGCAGGCGGCGGGGCTGCGGAAGAAGAAACCGAGGGGCAAGTCAACCGCTATGCCACGAGACCCGACCCAGACCTGATGGAGCTGATGTGCCCTCTGAAGTACGCTTCGACCATCCAGTACAGTGGGCAATATTTCGAAATTTTTTTGTATATTGTATATGTATATTATATATGCAATCCAATAACTTTGTATATTGTATATTGTATATATTACCAGATTTAGCATTGTATATATTTTGTATATTGTATATTTTCCTATACCGTAATCTTAGTGCTTCCAAGTAAGGTTTTCATAGAAGTGTACAGATCTCCAACTGAAAGAGTGAATTAACACATCACTTCTGCCCAAATTTTGGTAATTACGCCGAGTTATATAGTACAGATTAGCTTATGTTTAGCTAAATTTGTGAGCTGAACATCGAAATCTCGACCCACTACAGTAACCAAATACGGTAGAAATATACAATATACAAAGTTTGTATATCGGCCTTGTTTTGTATATGTATATGTATATTTTAAAAATTTTGTATATTGTATATGTATATGTATATATACAATAAAAATATACAAAAAAATATACAAACCATTTTGTATATGTATATATTGTGCCCACTATACCATCCAGCCGATGCTGAAGGAGGCGAGAGAGTGCGCAGCCGGCAGCTTGAAAGCACAAGCCATTTCTTTGTCTGAGGAGGTAGCCAGGCTGCCTGGCGTCGTGTTTGCACCAGTGGGAGCTCTTGTCAAAGAGCTGGCCGACTACGAGCTCAAGGCCAAGGTGGACGACCAGTTCTTCCTGTGAGTGTGACAGAGGCGAATGTGCAAGTCACACCCAACCAGTCTTAATGAGAGTCGTGGTTCAATGGCGTGTATTATGTACGACGAAGAAGACTTCTTGCTGGTTAGGAGGCCTACTTATGCAGTAGGAACGAACACGTTGCGCCACTTTCTCATTCTGAAATGGGGTGCACGCGTCTCATCTTTTCAGAAGGAACATCGTCTCGCTCGACATCTTCTTCAAGGAGCTAAACTTGGAAAGACTGATACAGAAACCGGCCTATGACGGATGGAGCCTTCTCTGTGAGTCGGGGCTTCATTAATTAATCGATTATAGCTGAAACTGCGTTAAAATCTCTTCAGGCGACATCGGTGGAACGCTCGGCCTGTTCTTGGGTGAGACACCACTCTCCTCTCCACACGCAAAACCAATGCAGCACAGACACAGCAATCACTGGATTGTTTAGTCCGGCAGTACTTACAGTAGCGTTTTCGTTGCAGGCGCCAGTATCATGACTGTGTTCGAAGTGTTCGACTTCTTCGTGGTGAATCCCGTGCTGCAGCGCTGGCGCAGCCGGCACGCTGTTTTGCTTTCCCTTACAGTAAGCCCGCAGGTGGTGACGTTGTAGTACATATAACGATCAAGATCGGGTTCGTCCCTTGGCCGGTTGCATACTATTGTATGTAAGTCTTTCATTCGGAAAGCAAAACTGGCGCTGGCGTCAAGTTGAAGGATCATGATTCGCGAGAGAGACGTGATATGGTGATATCGCCACTGAACAGACCATAAGAACTCTAATGGCATGCTGTGCCCTACATAACTTCCGATCTGCGCTGGCTTTTCGACCCGTTCTCATTGCTAGTTGGCGACTGGTATGGTCAGTGGTGCACGTACACAGTGCATGCATCACCCATTCACCTGATGACGTGGAGTGTACTTGTCTTACGGCGACCCAATGGCACAATCTACTGCACTGACTCCTGTCGCTCTGAACAGAACTCAGGAGTAGTGTGACAGAATGTAGTTGTTTTGTACGTGTCCTTGAGCAAAAGAGAAGCTTTCTAAGAGCAATACTGTCATCGTGCATACTGAAGTGTCGAAAATCCACAGTAGAAGGAACATCAGTGGTACAGCACCGTTGCGAAACTGAATCTCTCGTGGGGCAGTCGCACTTCCAGCTGGCTCCAGCGGCCGGTTGAGGGATCCCACCGCTCGACGGAGTCGAGGGCCTTCTCCTGCTCCGAGTCATAGCCTCCGAAGGCGTAAAGGGCGCCCCTCAAATTCACCAGACCGAAGGCGGCCCGCTTGTTGGCCATTGAGGGGAAGGGGGTCCAGCAACGCTTCTCTATTGAGTACTGGAAGCGTCGCATGAAGGTTTGGTTACGTGAGACGCCATGTGTGAATCCAGCCGCAGCCATGTGAAACACGGGCCGGCGTCAAGCACCCCCAACCCACAAGCCGGAAGTGTCACCTCCCCCACCCCCCTTCCATTTTGAAGACATAGCAAAATCTTCGCCTGCGTCGCCAGAAGAGGCAAAATACAGTACTCACTTGCTCGTCCTCCCTTCCCCCGTCGTGCTGACGCTTTGTGCTTAGCTTACTGATGCTTGTGCACTGTGGGCGCAGCGCGGATCTATGCATAGCCTGATTTTGAAGGAAAATCTTGCTTGAAGGTATAGAGAACGAACACGGTATAACGACTCTCCACAGACGAGATTCTTGGCCACGCGGGTCCATCCACAACGTGATTAGGGCGCATAGACGCCCCACTCAGAACATTGGGGCACTCATCCAGAATTATGGGGGCACTCATTCAAATATAGCCGATATCCCCCCCCCCCCGGAACAGTTTACGCTGCAATGCGCATCTGAGACAAGACGACTCCTTCATGCGACGCGTCCCTGCTCGCATTGGGCCGTTGTGTTGCCCTGGGAATCTATGTAGATATAGCCGCCGCAGACGACGATCGAAACGTCGCTATTGTTGGCGAGGAGTGCGGCCTCCGCGAAGATCCGTCCAGTAGGCATGGGGGGCAGGTGCGTCCAACTGTGGTTGGCGACTTGGGAAGCGTCCTTTTAAAAGGGTCTGACGGCTTACTTAACATGGTTGAGCTTTGCATTCTGATTGTGATGTGGCCACGAGGAGAGGAAATGGCCTGCTTGCGACGCGTTTTGGTTACGGTAGCCTTCTATTTGCGCTTTGAATCTTTTGTCGCCGCCCCCCCCCCCCCCCAGCGAGTTTATATGTGGATGATCTTGTCTGTTCGTTACTCTCTCTCTCTGTCTGTATGTCTGTGTGTCTGTGTGTGCGGTCTAACTAAGCATGACGGTTATTGCCATCTAATGAAGTCGAATGCGCTGAGTAACGTGTCGATGCCCGTTGCTGTTGCTTATTTCACTATTTTGAGATATTTACAATTAAAATATGAAATGTCAAAAAAGATACTTGGAGCCGTATCGACAAGGTTTTTGCTGAAATGGAAAGGACATAGTATGCAATGAATTTATGACACTGTTTTGGATTTTGGAAATCACGTACTTAGGCATATTTTAAGGGTTTAGGAAATTCGGCCAACCGACTGACCGACCGACTGACTGACTGACCGACCGACTGACTGACCGACCGACCGACCGACTGACCGACCGACCGACCGACCGACCGACCGGCCGACCGACTGACCGACCGACCGACCGACCGACTGACCGACCGATCGACCAACCGACCGACCGACCGACCGACCGACCGACCGACCGACCGACCGACCGACCGACTGACCGACCGACCGACCGACCGACCGACCGACCGAACCAACCAACCAACCAACCAACCAACAACCAACCAACCAACCAACCAACCAACAAAGTAGTTGGGTGAGTGTAGATATCAGTGTCGTCAGGTAGATCAAAATGATCAGTAGTCAGTCGGTCGGTATGTATGTTATGTTAGATTCAGGAGTCGATCAAATAATCAATACAATAAGATCAGAGTGGGATCAAATTGAGTCGATTCGAATAGAATCAAATCAATAGAATCAAATAATCCAATCGAATAGAATCAATAGAATCAAATGGGATCGGTGTCGATTGGGATCAGATCAAATCTCCAATGTAATGAATCAAATCAAATGATGATGAGATGTAGGTCAGAAATGGGTGAGATGAGATGAGATGCGATCGGATGAGATAGTAGATTGAGATCGAGATAGATGGGATGAGTCATGAGATGGGTGAGATCAGTAGGTCAAATAAAATGGAAGTGATGAGATGAGATGAGATGTAGATGAGTATGATATGATGCAGATCGAAATGAATGATGAGTGAGATCGAGATGAGATTAATCAGTAGGATCGGTATGATGCGGTGGATGGAGTAATAATAATCAAGTATGAATCAAATGAGATGATGAGATCAGTAGATAATATGATCAGATGAGATGAGATGAGATGAGGTGTGAGGATCATGTAGATCAGTAGATGAAGATGAGATGAGATGACATGAGATGAGTGAGATGAGATCGGTAGGTAGAATCCATGAAGTGGATACAGATAGAATACAATGGAATCAAATTCAGATGTAATTGGATCAAATCAAACTAGATCGTTATGTTGCTCGATCAGATAGAATAGAATGGAGATCATGTAGATGAGTGAGATAATGGATGATCATGGATCAATTAGATCAAATCAGTCAAATGAATATGGATGAATTCTGATTGGTAGATCAGATCGAATTATGTTCAAAAATGAGATCAAATGATGAGATCAAATCAAAATGAGATCAGATGAGATGAGATGAGATGAGATAATGAGATCAAATCAATAGAATCAGATTAAATTTAGATAAAAATGATCAAGTCAATAGATGGGTCAGTTAGATCAGATCAGATCAGATCATTCAGATACGATCAGTACGATCAGTAGGATCAGTAGCGTCAGGATCAGTACGATCAATGATCAGATCAGTAGATCAGTCAGTAGATCAAATAATAAATTGGAAATGATGAGTAGAGTTGATTCCAGGTCTAGTCAATTCAATACGGAATTAACAATTAGGACAAATCAAAATGACCGACCAAACAACCAACCAAACAACCAGAGCACACAAAGGAACGAATGAGCCAGAGAGCGAACTTAAAAGGAAATAAACGAACGAGTGAGTGATGAACGAACGAAGTGGAACGAAGGGACGCGGTAACTGAAGGAACCATGAGGGAAGGAATTAAGGAATTAAGAATTGAGATGAACGAATGAACTGAACGAATGAACGAATGAATGAACGAATGAACGACCGACCGACCGAACGAACGAACGAACGAACGAACGAGCGAACGAACGAACGAACGAACGAACGAACGAACGAACGAACAAACAAACGAACGAACGAACGAACGAACGAACGAACGAACGAACAAACAAACGAACGAACGAACGAACGAACGAACGAACGAACGAACGAACGAACGAACGAACGAACGAACGAACGAACGAACGAACGAACGAACGAACCAACGAACGAACCAACGAACGAACGAACAAACCAACCAACGAACCAACCAACGAACGAACGAACGAACGAACGCACGAACGAACGATCGAACATTCGCTCGCTCGCACGCCGAGCTCTTAATACGGTTCGCCAGGCTGAGGCCCTCCGCAGATTCATTGCGATTCGTTTCGTGAGACCCATATAAGGGACGGCCCGTCGAGATCGCTGCAGAAATTGGGTCTTCTCGGACCACTGACCACCTCCCACGACGTAGAGCGCGCCCTTGTCAGAGACAGCAGTGGCCCCGTAGACCGTTTCTGGTTCGATAGACGCTGGAGAAGGCCTCCCAGTGGTTCTTCGAAGAGGAGGAGGGCGAGTAGCGTTCGCATCCGTCCCTCCCGCAGACAACGAAGTGGTCCTCTGAAAGGAATTAATCGAACACTATTACCGCGTGGTTGGTGCACTCAAGTGCACCTTCCTTCCAATAGTTCGATGCACTACATACAGGGTGTTTTTTTAATCTATCAAATCGGAAATCTTAATAACATTTGAGTCCGTTAACCTAGACGAACGCAACTTGCACACGATAGACACAAAACTATACCATTACATGTGTTACAAAATGGTTTGATTTCACTGCAAACTCCACGAGTTACAGGGTGTCAAAGTTGGAGTCCCAAATTTCCTGACAGTGCGCCACTGGAAAGTCTATAACTCTTGCAACAGGCAGGACATTTTACGCGACTTGCACGGTTAAATGCAAAAGAAAATGAGCTTCCATATGCCGCAAAGACCG
>JASAMZ010005504.1:0-31496 GCA_030248115.1 Linhomoeus sp. GSCO2_2 | reverse complement strand
TTGTCTCACTCCCCCTTCACCTTCTCCCAAAGTAAGTTGGGACGCTTTGTCTTCCGCCGCCCCCACCGCCTCTGCACAAGGAAGGGGGGTTAGGTCGGATCGGTTTTTTGGGCGCGGATTATTATTGCGCCAGCTGCCGCGGAAGCCCTTCCTCTTGCAGACCGGCCACTTTGTTACGCAAACCGTACCCCGGTCCTCGCTCCTTGCCCTCTTCACCGCTTTTGAGGAGCGAGTTGGCTTGCACGGCTCGAGGCCCCCTAAGACTATAGAGTCGCTGAAAGAGGAAAGGAAACGGGGGACAAAGGGCGCCCATTCGTCCCAAAGCAAGGTCATAAGGAGGAGGTGCGACGTCTTTTGTTTGGCTATTTGCGCCACCATTTGTTGAGGAGCCGAGAACTTCTTTCAGAATAAGAATCTTCCTGAGAAGAATGGCTTGAAAAGAGCGCTGCAACCCAATGACTTCCGCATTTGTAACAAGCGGCCGACGTGCCGGCGGCACTTGGGCGGCATCCTGCTGGCGCTTACCGTAATCGGCTAGTGGACTAGTTGTAGTTGCTTTGTTTGGGCGTTGTATCACAATTGTGTCACACGTTTGCTGGAACTTTCAACATAGAAGTTCTTTCAGACCTCTCCGTTGCGAGCGTACTCGTGAGCAGCCGATAATGCGACCACTGCGTCAGCCATTTGTCGACTCCTGAACGCGATGCTTCAATAGCCGCGTTGCCGGACAGAGGGACATCTTCTTCCAGCCACAAGGTGTGAGAACCAGCTCTTGTCACCAACAACAAATGATCACCCAAGCAACCAAAGAGGTCAATATGTCCAAAGAAGAGGCCAGCATCGTGTGCGGGCAATGACTGCCACTGCTTCAGTCTTCATTCAAACTGTGGGCAGGTGCGCCATACTCTGCTCTGTTCCATTGCCACTTGATTCCACTCACCCCTCACTTCCATCTCGAACCACTCTGAGCTTTTCGCACTACCAGTCACACTCCCGGCTCCACTTATTTCACTCCACACACACTCCTCTCCACGCCACCGAAATCCACTCCACTCCACCTCACCCCTGCCGACCCCACTACACTCCACTCCATTCTACTCTACTCCTTATTTCTCGCCACAATTTGCAAAATTCTACAAATTGACAAAAGCGTCATAACGCAGAAATACGTACACCAAACGAAATTCCTGGTAGAGAACGACTGCACCAAACAGTTGGCAAGTTTTTTGCTCGATGTGGTGAATTCCCACGGGTATAAAACTTCAGATGAACGGCGTCGTATCATGCCGATACCATATAGCGAACGCGGCGATATCACTGAGCTTTAGATCAGTTGTACAGACAACCGTATCGTGGTAATGGCTGCACTTGAATTGTGGTACGCGCTTTCAAGATACCTTCTCTAGATACGGCTAATTATGCGAATGAAATGCACTATACTGTTCACCAAGATTTGACAGACACAAAGTATAGGTTGAACTTTTTACACACACAGCTTGTTAAAACTTGTTATTATTTCGACGTCACAGTTCGCGAGAGTAATCCGAGGGCTACCCGTCGATGTGTCGAACTCAACCCAGCGACGTCAGACAAGCGAGTTATTAAGCCCGAAGCAAGCGTGTCGTTTCCAGTTTTCGACGCGTTTTGGTTACTGTAGCCCTCTGCTTAAACTTTTGAAACTTTTTGTTGTCGGATTTGTGCTCAGGAGCTCGAGCGCTTCACTTTGATATGCGATTTTACTAGCTTCGGGATACTGTGGCGCGCAATTTTTAAACTTGTTATTTCGACGCCACAGTTCGCGAGAGTAATCCGAGGGCTACCCGTCGATGTGTCCAACTCAACCCAGCGACGTCAGACAAGCGAGTTATTAAGCCCGAAGCAAGCGTGTCGTTTCCAGTTTTCGACGCGTTTTGGTTACTGTAGCTCTCTGTTTAAACCTTTGAAACTTTTTGTTGTCGGATTCGTGCTCAGGAGCTCGAGCTCTTCACTTTGGTATGCGATAAGACTAGCCTCGGTCAACTTTTGTCTTAAAATGGACCCCACTTTGGGATACTGTGGCGCGCGAGTTTGAAAACTTATTTCAGTTTTGAACACTCAGATGGCGAGAGTAGTCCTAGGGCTACCCGTCGATGTCTCAAACTCCTTCCTACAACTTCAGACGAGCGAGTTATTAAGCCCGAAGCGAGCGTGACCTACGTACGGTACGCACGCCGAGCTCTTGATAGGGTTCGCTCGGCTGAGGCCGAGCGAAAAAATTATATCGTGTGAACAAATTGTTTTTAGTCAAAGAGTCTGCCATCGGATTTGATGGTCGAAAGGCTACGTGACCATTCAAAAACTGAATTTCATGAAGAAGGCAAGATCCCATTTGGAAAAACGCTTCTCGTGGAACCCAAACCGCTGACTAGTGACCTCAGACGCCAGTTGAGACAAGATCTTGGTATTCTCTTGGTTTGTTGCCATCCCCATTCATCGCTGTCTTTACCGCTTCGTCAGCGACATCGCATGGCGATTTAATAAGTTTCTTACTGTAATCCTTTCAATAACCCCAGCCCCGACTCAGACCTAAAAGCCCCTACGAGACCTGTGTAACGCACATAGTGGTGCAACTACCACATAAGTACCTATTGGTTGTTCAAAAATTTTTTGGACGCATGTGAACAAACGTGGAACAGTGTGTGCTGTGACAAAGGATCTGCAGCAAAGGCATGTGCAGAATCAAATAATATTCTTAACATTTCAATGCGTTTTTCTTACTTAGTCTTAGCTTTCAACGAAATTCAGGGAAGGTAGATTTCAATCTCGAGGAATATGGCGTCATCAGCTTTCCCCGAACATGCTGGGTCTCTCAGTCAGCTGACGATGTGAATGCAACGACTCAGTCACAGTTCTTCTATCACATGGGTAGTTTTTTTAGAAGTTTGTAAATAAATCCTGTATTAACAAAAAATTATAATAAAAATTGGGTCATGCTATGCTGCACAGATAGCGTGTGAAGGACGCATATGCTTTCAGCTGTCGTCATCCGGAGAGATATGTCTGCCCACCGGGCGACTTCAACTGCAGAAACAAGCTCAACCTCGTCATTGAAGAGTTGAATACCAGCCATTCGATCGACGTTGCGGAGCGTGCAGACGCTGTAAGTTTAATGGGTTCCGAGTATTGAAAGTAGGCAAGCCAAACGCATGCCTTGCCTGCAATTCGACCGGCTTAGCCCTTTCTGGCCACGCTGCACACGTCATCAAGATTCCACGTGTAATTCTGATTATGTGTGCTGAGAAGCTGCCACGTAAACAAAAAAATATTACTGTGCCGGCCTTGTGGACCATCGTCCACAGCTTGGCCCCAAAGGGTTAGCAGAATGACTCTGGGTTCGATTCAAGCCACGTCCAAGAGCGAGTTCCTTGCACAATACGTATGAATGCTCTAAGCCGCTTTTGAAAGCAAAGGCAAAAAAAAATCTGGAACTATGGCTTGTCCTTTTGTTTTCACAAATTAATTTCCTGTGTTCCCATGCGTTGGTTTAGTAGTACTGCATACAGCGGACATCTTCCATGTGAAAGATCAATGACGAATTCTCTTGCAACGCTCACGATGAATTGATGGCAGGCACCTTCAATTCAGATTCCACTCTACCTGCACAGGGGCTTAATCGGCTCGGGTGCTGGAAACACAGTTGACGTCTACATACATTGCGATCTAACTGTCTGCTCAATGGGCAATGTCAATGGGCGAGGCCGCAGTGACTTTTACTTTTTCTCTGAATCAATACAGGTATTGACCATAATGTAGCACAGTCCTAATCGTGCTGCGGACTGTACGTACTGTAGCTGGATGGTTACACAACCACCTCTACCGTCCCAACAGAAATGAAACAACTTGTTAAGAGGGTTGTCTAGAGCATATCTAGACCATAGAGCATACACTAATTTGCGCAATAATATGTGCCAATAACCATGAATGGCGAATTGCGTAATTTTGGACGCGAGACGAAGTACTACATTTTCAGTCGCCTATGATATATGCACAGTGCAAAAACCTGAGCAAATTGCTTTTCAAGTAACACATTGGATGCACAAATGTTTTCTTATCTTCCATTCAGTGTCCGAGCAGAGGAGAGCTGGAGTGTGGCCAGGCTGCTTCGGGCGCTGCTGAGCAAGTTAGAGGTCCGGCCGATACCCACAGTGTCTTTGGGCCCGTTAAAGTGCAGGTGCCACTCCTACGTCAGGTACAATACAGCAATGTGTGTTTGCAGCAATACTAGCGGCGTTCCAAATGGGAATGCGACTGCGCTCAACCCTTAGACAATGCCACTCACTGGAGGGTGGCATGGTGGCACTAACAATGGTTATCAAAGGTGCCAACGGTGGAGCAACTTTTTCAGAAATTTTGTTATCAATGGTGTCAATGGAAATATCAAAAATCAACACTATCAATGGAAAAGTGCCACTCCTTTTGATCTGTCAAAATTTTGCAAAATTTGATAATTTTAAAAAAATTGACCATTGATAGTCACTGATGTTGTCAGTGGCCCTATGCTACCTAACTGTTCATTGATAACCATTGATATTTGGCAGCCAAGCCAATTTGTTGAATTCGTCATTCATTTTCCACTAATATTTTATGACATCATTGACAACTACTCTGATATCTGCTGGTACCGTTGACTGTTGACACCACTCATGATACAGTATATTGGTATTGGGGTCGAAGCTCAGATTTTTGCAAGTCTTAGTTTTCTTCTGAGAATCACGCAATTAAGTACCCATGCAAGTTTTCATTTAAAATGCTGACAATTGTGAAACCTGCCATATTCAGATGCTCACAGAGGACAGCACCATTTGTGGTGAACTGTTGATTCTCAGCCACTTTTGATTTCTTTCTTAAATGCGATTGAGTTGGTGGCCGTCGAAGTATGTATGTAGGGCAACACAGCATCCAAAATTTAGGGTTATTAATTGACCAATGGGCACTCCACCTCGCCTTGCACAGCCACAAATGTATGATTTAAGGTTCCACAAGCCAAATCAACACCCCAGGCACCCAAGCTGTTAGGCTCCGGCTACAAACTGGAGGTTGATGCAGATGTGAAGTCGAAAAAGAAGAAGCAAAACCAGACGATTGATGTCGACATAAAAGCCTGGCTGAAAACACTGAAGACGCCAATTGGGCAGCAACTGAAAAACTTTTTTGAATTTGTGCATCCTATTGGTCAGATTCTCGATGCTAGAGAGAAGAAACCGCAAGAATCGAAGGGAAACAAGACCCTGTGATTGTATGGGACTTTTAAAAGGTGTTTGTGTTTGAGGATCGGCTTGTTTTATCTTGGATGAGCTTTGTTCTACACATCTATCTGGTGTTGGTCACTTGTGATAGCCATATTTGCATGGTTGTTGGGGTATGAAGGTTTGGGTTGGCGCAGGGTCTTTCTACGTCGTGGGTATGATAAAGTTTTAGCAAAACTTTCCTTCATTGATTTCAGTCTTCAAGAGTCATAGCTACACTGACAAGCTTTCCTACAATATTTCATTGTACCACAAGCACAGTAATCAGAGGGTGGAAGATTACAGTGACAGCTGTCCATGTGAAATATCATTAGAAAGCACTTAATTCGTGCATCATTTACTGAAGACAGTAAAAATCTGGCTCTTCCAGGCATGACGCACACTTCTTCTCTCATTCTACATAATTCTGCGAAGAGCGACAGTGTGTATATGCAATGCAAGCAATGCAACTCTCAACGGTCACAGCACTGGCGGTTCTCATTAGTTGTGCAGCTTCAGTGGCAAGCAAAGACATAGAAGACACTATCGCCAAGAACATGAGGGTAACACTACACTATTTTAACTTTCTAAACATTCATAAAATGGACTTCATTCAATTAACTAAAATTGAATACTATGAATTTTCAATAAAATAGAAGAAATGTTTTAAGGCAGATCTAGAACAACAAGCTGTGTGTGTAAAAAGTTCAACCTATACTTTGTGTCTGTCAAATTTTGGTGAACAGTATAGTGAACTTTGTACGCATCGTTAGCCGCGTCTGGAGAAAGTGTCTTGAGATTTGAGAATGTGTACCTTAATGCCAAGTGCACCTATCCCCACGATACGGTTGTCTGTACAGCCGATGTGAAGCTCAGTGATATCGCCGCGTTCGCTATATGTTATCGGTATGATACGACGCCGTTTATCTGATGTTTCCTTGTACCTGTGTAAAAACGTCACATCCAACAAAACAAGCTGTGTGTGTAAAAAGTTCAACCTATACTTTGTGTCTGTCAAATCTTGGTGAAGAGTATAGTGAGTTTCATTCGCATAATTAGCCGTATCTAGAGAAGGTATCTTGAAAACGTGTACCACTATTAAAATGCAGCTATTACCACGATACGGTTGTCTGTACAACTGATCTAAAGCTCAGTGATATCGCCGCGTTCGCTATATGGTATCGGCATGATACGACGCCGTTGATCTGAAGTTTTGTACCTGTGGGAATACGGCACATCGAACAAAAAACTTGCCAACTGTTTGGTGCAGTCGTTCTCTACCAGGAATTCCGTTTGGTTGCGTATTTCGCGTTATGACGCTTTTGTCAATTTATAGATTCGCCGCTAGTCCATCAGGCGACAGAGTCGATTTTCGACATTTTTACATTTTTTATTGAAATATCTCTAAATTGCAATATTTCAAAACTGTAGAGCCATGTTACAAATGCTTATTAGCTTACGACCTTCCAATTTCTGCGTTCACATTCGTCAATAAATGACGTTCTATTTTTGTCAATTTATAAAATATTGACAAATAATTGCGTATTTCTATGAAATTCCACATTTGAAAAAAATTTCTGTTGTGTTACAAATTGTCCACGGCATATGCTCTTTCCACTTCTGAAGAAATTTCGCCACTAGCTCATCACGCGAAAAAGACAATTTTTGACATTTTCATATTTTAATTGTAAATATCTCCAAATTGCAATTTTTCAAAACTGAAAAACTATGTCACAAATTCTTATTGGCTCTCGGCGTTTCAGTTTCTGCATTCACATTCGTCAATAAATGACGTTCTATTTTTGTCAATTTATGAAATTTTGACAAACAATTGCGTATTTCTATTAAATTCCACATTGACAAAAAATTTCTTTTGGGTTACATATTATCAGCGCTCCGTGTTCTTTCCATTTCTGAAGAAATTTCGCGGTTAGCTCATCAGGTGAAAAAGTCGATTTTCGACATTTTTGAATTTTAATTGTGAATATCTCGAAAATGCGAAATTAGCAACAGAAACGGACATCGGATCCGTACTCAGCGACCTTGACTCTACTTGACCACATATGCCACATATCTTACTTCGGTGCCACGGACGGACGGACGGACGGACGGACACGCACACAGACAGACATTGTCAATCGTATATATACATGCTGCATCCGGACGGCGCAATCCTCCAGAATGTGCAATATTGCACGATCTGGAGGGGTGCCCCTCCAAACTGCGCAATATGGCGCGTTCTGGAGGGCAGCCCCTCCAGAATGTGCAATCAGCTCCTACCCCGTTGAATTCTTTAACTTTTACGTATAATTCTTTTGCCAGGAAGTTGTTTCCTTCCATATCAGGCTATGCTTAGGCTCGCCCTGCGCCCAGAGACGAATCACAAGAGTCTAGTCGGCGTCGCAGTCTGGCGGGTCGAAGCTTAGGCTTAACGCGACCGGTGACCGACTTCAGGGCGCGCGGAGCGCGCCCTGAAGTTGGTGGTCGCGCTAAGCCTCAGTTTTCGACCCGCCAGGCGCGACGTCGACAGAGTTTTAGTGCAAACTGTAAGTGGGATGAACACTCCTCCATCCAATTCACCTCCTGCTCAGGCCTGCTGTGCCCCGCTGACCAGAGATTGCGCGGTTTGGAGGGGCCGCCCTCCAGAACGCGCCATATTGCGTAGTCTGGAGGGAAACCCTCCAGATTGCGCAATCTGGCTGGATTGCGGAAAGTGGATGCAACATATATACACCTCGCCGCGCTGAGGCGCGGCGAAACAAGCTTAGAGTAAAAACTGGGTACCCGATGATGGTTGATTGGCATTATATAGTGTGTCGTGCATTTGAGGAGTATATTCCATAGAGTGTCAGAATAGTAAGTTGAGGATTTCTTCGGGGAGTATCGCCGCAGTTACCTCGAGTTTCCAGAGAAAGTTTGTGCCATTGTTGGACAATCGACGCCTGTAAGGCGCATTGGTGGGTACTGATCCATAAATGGATCAGGAATGTTCGCCGCAGGTTCACTTTGGAATTGTAGAGGGTCTAAATGGGACGACGCCCTTTTCTTTTTTCGCCCGCCCTCAGGCGGGCGACACCATACGAGAGCTCGGCGTGCGTGCGTGCGTGCGTGCGTCCGTGCGTCCGTGCGTCACGCTCTCAGATCTCGGCGTTGGAAAGTCGTAGAGAGACGATCTTGGGCTCTACGGATAGGTCTCGACTCACTGATCATTAGTCATAACCGGTGTCGAGACTCAAAAATTTGAATTTCGCGAGTTACAGTAACCTGAAGGTCGAAAACGCAAAACGGCTCTAACTCACTCGTCTTACGTCGTAGTGTGGCAATCGACACGTCGGATGAAAGCTCTCGACGCGCCCATTCACGTGGCAGTAAAAAATGTTCTAAATTACGCAAACACGCACCGCTGAAAACGCCATTCTCGGGATTTTGACACTAAGATCGCTCTAACTCGCTCAACTTGCGTCGTAGAGAGACGATCTCGAGCTTTTTGGATAGCTCCCGACTCATTGATCTTTGTTCTCCAATCGTTCGAAATTCAAAAGTTTGAATTTTGCGAGTTACAGTAACTCGAAGGTGCAAAAGCACAAAACGGCTCTAACTCGCTCGTCTTACGTCGTAGAGCGGCAATCGACACGCCAGGTGAAAGCTCTCGACGTGCTCTTTCACGCGGCTGCAAAACTTTGTTCAATTACGCAAACACGCACCGCTGAAACGCCATTATCGGGATTTTGACGCTTAGATCGCTCTAACTCGCTCAACTTGCGTCGTAGAGAGACGATCTCGAGCTTTTTGGACAGCTCCCGACTCACCGATCGTTTGTTCTCTCACTGGTGGAAATTTAAAGGTTGGAATTTCGTGAGTTACAGTAACTCGAAGGTGCAAAAGCACAAACGGCTCTAACTCGCTCGTCTTACCTCGTAGAGTGGCAATCGACACGCCAGGTGAAAGCTCTCGACGTGTTCTTTCATGCGGCTACAAAGGTTTGTTCAATTACGCAAACACGCACGGCATAAAACGCCATTCTCGCGATTTTAACGCTAAGATCGCTCTTTGCTACATGCAGAAGTGCGACACGGTTTGATTGCTCGTAGTGCGCTCTTTTGTGCTCTGTCAATTGTTTGCCAAAACTTGTACAAGTTTTTGTCACTTTTTTAAAAGCGTTGCTTGAAAGAGGGATGTTCTTGCTCTAAAAGCCAAATCGCGGGCGAAATCAATATTGCTAATGCAATACCCTCTTGCGAAGCGGGGGCTCATGAAGCGGAGCATGCGGGCGATGAACTCTCGCACTCTCTGCAGAAAGAACGCAACTCTTTGCAATGTCAGTCAGAATACAAACTCAACTTTTTAATACCGGAGCTTGTTTGGGTCACAAATGCAGACGGTTACGGTACCGTTGCTGTAGATTGCAGAACCGCCCAGTGAACAGAATTGCCGCGTTTCGTCTTCGATTGAATAGGTGGCAAAAACATACGTTGCCAGACACATCCATGGAAAAATATTGCAAAGTTTTAGCCATTTGAATTGCCGAAATCTGCTATGTTTGAAAAATAACCTTGAAAATATCCCTAATTTCGTGAATTCTAAAATCTGAAACTGCTGTACAATTACTTGACATACTACGCCCGATTCATCCACGCAAAGATGTTTTCAATTCTAAGTTGTTTGAAATTGTCGAAATTTGGGATTTTAGCAATAACCTTGAAAATATACCTAATTTCGCCAATTATAAAATCTGAAACTATTTGCTAAATACTTGGCTGATTATGCTCGATACATTCGTGCAAAGAAGTTTTGAAATTTAAGCTGTTTGAATTTGGCGAAATTTGGGAATTTTGACAAAACCATTAAAAATAACCCTAATTGCGTTAATTATAAAATCTGAAAATATTTGATAAATACTTGGTAGACTATGCTTGATACATCCGTGCAAAGAAGTTATGAAATTTAAGCTGTTTGAATTTGTCGAAATTTGGGAATTTTGACAAAACCCTTGAAAATATCCATAATTTCGTTAATTATAAAATCTGAAACTATTTGATAAAAACTTGGTAGACTATGCTTGATACATCCGTGCAAAGAAGTTATGAAATTTAAGCTGTTTGAATTTGTCGAAATTTGGGGATTTTGACAAAACCCTTGAAAATATCCCTAATTTCGTTAATTATAAAATCTGAAACTATTTGATAAATACTTGGCAGACTATGCTCGATACATCCGTGCAAAGAAGTTTTGAAATTTAAGTTGTTTGAATTTGTCGAAATTTGGCAATTTTGACAAAACCCTTGAAAATATCCCTAATTTCGCTAATTATAAAATCTGAAACTATTTGATAAATACTTGGCAGACTATGCTCGACACATCCGCGAAAAGAAATTTTGAAATTTAAGCTGTTTGAAATTGTCGAAATTTGGGAATTTTGACAAAAACCTTGAAAATATCTCTAATTTCGTGAATTCCAAAATCCGAAACTATGTCACAAATTCATCGCGTCTTATGCCCTTTCCATTTCAGCAAAAATTTTGCCGATACGGCTTGTAAATAAAAGTGTCATTTTTGACATTTTCGTATTTTAATTGTGAATATCTCGAAATAGGGAAATTAGCAACAGAAACGGACAACGGCACGTTACTCAGCGCATTCGACTCCATTGGATGGCACTAACCGTCGTGTCTAGTTTTGTGACACACACAGACAGACACACACACACACACACACACACGAACGGACAATAGCGTCCGTATATATACTCGCCGCGCTGGGGCGCGGCGAAAAAACTTACCATAACGCATCAGGCAGTCGCCGTCTAGACGGCTGTGGCCTGACGCATCAGGCCGTAGCCGTCTTCTGCTCGAAAAGACGGCCACGGCCTGATCGACCAGGCCGAAGCCGTCTAGACGGCCATGGCCTGAAGACGGCTATGACCTGTGACATATACACCTCGCCGCGCTGAGGCGCGGCGAAAAGAGTCAGTCCTACAAGCGAGACTTTCTCTTAGATGTCCTGCCATCCCCCAAGTTCTGACTACCCCTTTTCCGTCGGCTTTTCCATCAATATCAGCCAGCTGAACTACTCCTATTCATACATCGAAGTCTCACCAAGTCTCACCATGGCTGTAAAATACAGGAAAGCCATTCGATCGAAAGTTTCAAAACAAAATGGCGGAATTTGAGTTATTTCTCAAGAAATACGGATCGGAGAGCAATTCTGCTGGGCCCAGGCGATTCAGCGGCCTGAGTTTGACCCAGCCAGCGCGCCGGAGACGAAAATTCTGTGATTTTTCGGAAGAATTTGCCTGTTTTCCGAAAACCCGAAGGCCATTTTGGGCGATTTTCTGGATTGCGGCGGCAATTTCATCCCAATTGGCGGTACTTCCCGGACGCCGAAAATGGCACCTCTGCAGTTCTCCAGCTGCAACGTCAATGGTCTGATCTCCAAGCTGGACTTGATCCGATCCCACGTCGTCACGAACGCGGTGGACGTCCTGCTACTCCAGGAGACGAAGCTGGATGCTTCCATCAGCGACGCAGAGCTAAGTTTTGACGGATTTCGTCTCTTTCGCCTAGACAGAAGCAGAAACGGTGGTGGTGTTGCTATTCTCTGTCGAGAATCGCTTCTTCCACAGAAATTGGAGTTGGACACGAATTCGGAACTCATCGGAGTTGTCTTGCGCCTCCAGCGTCAGAAATGTCTGGCAGTGTCCTGCTACAAACCACCGAGGGAAAATCCAGCGGACTTTGCCTCAAACCTGTCAGACTTTCTGGGCGCTGTGGGGACGGAGCTAGTAGCACGGTCTGTCGTATGCGGGGATTTCAACCTGGACACAAATCTGCCAGAATATGGACCGCTCCATACAATCTCAGGGGCCTTCGACCTGGAGCAACAGGTCAGAGAACCGACTCATTTGAGGCGAACCATAGATCTTTGCTTCACGGGAAGTCGGCTGCGAGTATTGGGTGCCTGCAACCTCTCTGCGCCGATTGAGAAGCTGCACGCGGTTGTCAACGTCTCCATAGCTGCTCAAAAGCCAATTCCAACCCCGCCAATGCCTACAGAGGCTAGGCCAGTTTACTCAAAAGCGAACTGGCCGCTGGTCAGGCGTGCTCTTGCTGAGAGCGGCTTACTGGAGGCAGCTGTTTCGGCTACCACAGTAGAGGAGGCCTGGCTCCTCTGGTCCTCTCGAGTATTGGCCACCATTCAGAGAGTGGTACCCCACAAAAGGCCCCAACTCCAACGCAAGAAACGGCCCAAATGGCTAAGTATGGCTATCTCGCGCCTCTTGAGGGAGAAGCAAGCTGCCTGGAAGGCTTGGAAAGCCAGGCCAGACGACGCCACCTTGTACGCCACCTACAGTCGCCTCAGGAGGAGATGCAAGAAGGAGATTGTGGTGGCGAAGAAGCGAATGGTGGGCAACGCCTTCGACAATTGTACCACCATTCAGCAGTTTTGGCGCACATACCGGCTACTGAGCAATCACAAACCCGGCTCTCAAACCATCTATCTGAGCGACTCACAGTCTGTAGGAGGCATATGTGACCCGACGCCTAGCCAAAGTGGGTACGATGGGGAGACTTTGGGGACGGCTACAAGGCAGCGCCGACTGGCCGTCCCAACATCCCCAACAAGCGTGCCCAGCCCAACCTCCCCAAGGAATCCACCAAACGCGACTAACACAACCTCCCCAAATGTCACACTTGGGGGAGTGCAACCGTTGACAGGTGGGACGGCTAAAAGGCAGTGCCGACTGGCCGTCCCAACATCCACAACAAACGCGCCAAACCCAGTCTCTCAAGCTGACCCAACAAACCAAACAACCCCAACCTCCCCAACTATCACACTTGGGGGAGAGCCGCTGTTGACAGGCGGGACGGCTGTAAGGCAGCGCCGAGTGGCCGTCCCAACATCCCCAACAGCAACAGGACGAAGTAAGGTAGCTGACCGAATAGCCGATCACTTTCAGTCGACTTGGAACACGGTAGAGGTAGAGGGGCCTACCTTGGTCCCAAGTCGAATGCCTGCCGTCTGTGAACCGGCTTGGGTGGAGGAGAAGCTGCTGCGACTGAAGCCGCAGAAGTCAACAGGCAGTGACGGCATTCCAGCCGTCTTCCTGAAGCAGGTGGCAGACGTCGTGGCCCCCTCCCTCTGCCACCTGTTCAACCGCAGTTTGACTGAGGCCGCAGTGCCGAGTGGTTGGCGAGATGCCATCATTAGTCCAGTGCCGAAAGTGTCGAACCCAACCAGTGCTGGGGACTTCAGGCCAATCTCCTTGCTGCCAATCGTCTCCAAGGTGTTGGAGAGGAGAGTTTACTCTCTCCTACTCCCACTGGTCGAAGCCCACCTGCCTGACTTCCAGTTTGGATTTAGGCGCGGTAGGGGTACAGTGGACTGCTTAGCCTACGTGACTCACAATATCGGTACCCTGGTAGACAAATACCAAAAGGTGGCCTGTGTGTTCTTTGATGTTAAGAAGGCCTTCGACAAAGTTGTTCATGCTGAGCTTTTGAATGTACTGGCGGTGGAATTTGAGGTTCCCCATTGTCTGTTGGCGTGGCTGCGTGCGTACCTTTCAGGACGGACCTACCGCGTCAGCGCGAACGGCGAATTCTCGGAAAGGAAGGAAGCGAGTTCTGGTGTACCCCAAGGGAGTGTTCTGGGCCCACTTCTATTCCTCTGCTACGTCAATTGTTTTAGGCAGATAAGGCTGTCAAATGGTAGTAGGATCGGGCTGTTTGCGGACGACATTTGTCTGTACAAACCAGTGCCTAAGGATGGCGATTATTCGGACTTTCAGGAGGATATTTCCGCGGTAAACACAATGGTGGAGTATAGGCACCTTAGTTTGCAGCCTCCCAAGTGCAAATACTTGCTGTTTTGTCTCTCGCCCAGGCGAGTGGCCTCCCCAGATCTATTCTTGAGTGGTGTAAAACTGGAGCGAGTAGATGAATGGCGCTACTTAGGAGTAACTGTAGATGCCAAACTGTCATTCGTGCCCCACGCGGCCTCCGCTGTTGTTAAGGCTAAACGCGCTATTGGTGTGCTGTGTCGAAAATTCCGCGGTTTGGCACCCAACACGGTTTTGCTACAGGTGTACAACGTGTGCATTCTCCCGGCTCTCCTTTACGGCGCGGAGATCTGGTACCCCGCTGTTCTGTACTGTAGGCGCGACGTAGAGAGAATACACAGAATGATGGCGCGCTTGTTGTGCAATGATTACCGGTGCACCTACGCGGTTTTGTTGGCGCGTTTGAATTGGAACCCCATCTGGCGGCGAGTTTTGGTAATGAAACTCCGCTTATTCTATAAACTCTACCATAGTAGCCACTTCGACTCTCTCATCACTCGCCCGGTAAATAGGCGCAGCGCCCGTTTGAGTCACTCGTGTGCGGTTTCTTTACAGTGCTCAAAAATTGCAATTCGCAACCTGTTCCTACACTACTCCGCAAAAATTTGGAATTTACTGCCAGAATACGTCGTCTCTGCTTCCATCAATGGATTCTACCGCTATTTGAATAGTGACTCACTCCTGGATTTGCTCCGCGATAGGCGCCTACTGCCTGAGGTAGAAATAAACTAAAATTCTCAATTGTCCGACTGTTCTTGGTTTTTTACTGGTCCGCCCCATTCGCTTGCGATTGGATTACGGTACTATGTACTGTGTCGGTTTGGTCCAGAAGAAACTTTGAACTTTGAACTTTGAACTACTACCTACGGAACAATGCAAAGGTCTACGCTGGGGCCACCGACGTCGACTACTGTAATCTTGAATGGAAAGGCAGCAGATACTACGCACGTGTCAGCTACACATGGTGCGGTGGTGTTGCAACGAGAGGCGCCAACCACCGTCTTCTGACTGCGACGGTGCGAAAATAGTGGTTATCAGTATCACATCCGGTAGTAACACCCTTTAATTCACAGCAAGTTCTAGAAAGCGTCGCCTTGTAGGTAGACCTTAATTCTTGTGCAGATTGCTGAATCCCAATTTTCTTTGGTCTAATTGGTGATGCTTCAAGATTGCTACATACAGGGTGGGGTGTGCTTGATTACAGCCTACAAATAAACTTCGTGAGAAAACTTGCCATCCAGTTGTTTCAGCTGACAGTGTCTGCACCAAACGGACTCTTCGTTCGTGAAAAAGTTTACTGTGTGACTATAGACAAAGATACGTTTTCAGGAACAGACGTACGTGCGATCTTTGTTCTTTGAGAAGGATCACTAGATTGCGCTGGAGCAAACAGTGCGTAGCGAGATACAATGCTTAGAGAGTCGCCCCAATTCTGTCGGATTTCATAGTAAGAAAGCTGGAAAAGGACTCTTCACGACTATCGCTTGTATCGATTGGTGACACCCTGTCATTAGGGGACACGCTGATCGTAGAGCCAAGACCTCTGACCAAAAGTGACCGCTGCCAGCTCAAGAACCATATTGGTGAGTATCGCATCGCTGCCTAGCACAGCTTCGGTGTGTGCTCTGTTGAATATCTCACTTGCGTCAGGTTTTTCGCTCGGGGTAGAGCTCGGCATTCGTGTACGCGTTCGTAACCATACGTGTAGCCGGGGGGGGGGGGGGGGGGGGGGGGGGGGGGGGGGGGGTAAGCCCCCCCCCCCCCCTAGCCGGAGGTGTACCCCCCCATACCCCCCCCAGGTACCCCCTCCCGCCTTCCCCAAAAGACCCCCCCCCCCCTAGAATTTCAAAAATTTTCGCCTGCGGCGCTTAAAAATGGCAAAAATTTCACCTGCGGCGCTTGAAAATAGCAACATTTTTGCCTGCGGCGCTATATTTCGGACGTTTTTGACCAAAATTGAGCGATTTTTGGCACTTTTTGGCCTATTTTTGCAAAATTTTCTTATTTTTTGGTACTTTTTGGCAAAATTTTTAGGTCATTTGACCCCCCCCCCCCTCCAGGGGCCTCAGACCCCCCCCCCCCCCCCCGAGGGGGTCCTATACCCCCCCCCCCCCCCCCCCCCCCCCCCCCCCCCTCCCCCCGGTTGGCGGCTACACGTATGTTCGTAACGTCTCAGAACTCGGACTTGGAAAGTTGCATAGATAGAGACGATTTTGGCTCTTTTGGTTGGCCTTGACTATCGACTGACCAGTCATTCGTCAAGCCACCTTTCACGCTTTCACAGACACGATTGGATCGAACCTCACTTCACATTCAGTTCAGGTCTATGTAAATTCATACCGTAACACAATGATGGTCAGAATTACAAAACTCGACTTTTCATGTACTGAGCTTGTTGTTTTAGGCAATGGGTATTCCTTTGCTAAGAGTGGGCTGATCAGTCAACCGCAAAGATGCTGGATATCAAACTCGACGGAGCTGCTCAGCGCTTCCAACTCTGACGACGCGCGGATATTCTACAACTATTTGTAAAATTTGGATTTCTGAAAACAACTTATGTACATGTGCTATATTCCACGTGTTACCTACATTTACTGCACAAATTCAAGTCGCGGAAAAACCGTTGCCCAATCTACTTCATGACGCAAAATTTCCTGTTTTGGCGGAGACTTTGTGGCGAATAACTTGCTTCGTTAATACAATTAAGCTCAAAACTAATCATTAGTTTTATATTTGACTAGCAATATTAATCAAGTTTCAACCTTTTTGATATGTTTGCGGTTGCAATGTGCAATTTTATTTTCATATCTTGTAAGTAACTATCATTCTGCGCGATTGCTCACTCAGATGCCGCAATCCTGAATGGTTCGTGTGCTACGAAGGTCCATCTGAACAAGCCTGCAGAGAAGGCGTTGATTCAGCGACTCAAACTCTAAGGGAAGTCCACTCAATCGACTTTCTCGTTCTGGGCAAATTCATCAACAAGGCTGGTTGTTAAAACAATTGCTCTTCGAGACAATGTTGACATGATAATTTTCAATACGTAGAATTATAAATTCAGTTCTTCCAGCAATGACCTTTCTGTTTTGAGGTGCCGCTATTCGTGAACGAGGCCAACATTCCAAGAGGACTGCCAATCGGCCAGACCTACAGCGCTTACATCCACTGTGACACAATGGTTTGCGAAAGCTTTCCCTCCAACAATGGAGAAAGCGGCGTTCGAACGAATCTTTACTACTCGGCGAATGTGGTGAGCAGCAGCCATTCGTGACGCAACCCACTCCATACCTCAAGATTTCATTTGTTTATCTCGATTCAAAATTGCATATACACTGCTCGTGCAAACACATCATTCGTGCACCCACTCGCAAATCTGCAATGTTTGTACAACATTTATTGAGATACATATGCAGATGGGAATTGAGTGTATGTACAATGGGAGTGTTGATTATATGTCTAGTAAAGGCGTAACATAAACGTAGCACAGACGTAACGCAAGGTTCGTCAGCAGAAGACGTTTCTGTCGCAAGCGTTTCGGTTTGTAATCTTGTAATTTCTGAGAAAGGCCCGCAATAAGGGGCCGAAATGTTTTACCTACTGGCTACTGACAAGCAAAGCGCTGTGTTCGGTCCCAGCTACCTACAAGTCGACTTTGTGCTTATTTGCACTAGTTCCTCAGAAGAACAAGCTGTTTTAAAAAAGTTGAGCTGTTTTATTAATACAGAGTGGTTTGTGAGTGTTTTAAAGTGGAAGAGTAAAAGAGTGGATACTTTTGTAAAGTATTTCGAAGCCTTTCCGATATGACGCGCGCCCGCCCGAGTCTACTATTCATGCGCTACTTCTGACACCCTCCTTTCTGAGGGGTTCTTGCAGGGCAACATTGGGATCGCCCGGGATTAATTTTTTGAGCAAGACACACGCATTTCTGAGCGGTTGTTGCAAGGCAACATAATGACCGTTCAACAACTGCCTCAACGTAAGCTTTCAAACGGTCGAACGAATGCCGCTCTACAACGTAAGACGAGCGAGTTAGGGCCGATTTGCTGTTTGAACCTTTGAGTTACTGTAGCTCGCGAAATTCAAACTTCCGAATCTCGACTTCTCTTAACGAATGATCAGTGTGCCGAAACCTATTCAACAAACTCAAGATCGTCTCTCTACGACGGAAGACGAGCGAGTTAGAGAAGTTTTGCGTTTGGAACTTTTGGGTTACTGTAGCTGGCGACATTCAAACTTTTGAGTTTCGACCAATAGAAGAACAAATGATCAGTGAGTCAAGAGCCATCCAGCAACTCAAGATCGTCTCCCTACGACGCACGCTGAGCGAGTTAGAGCGATTTCTGCCATTAAAACGCGAGAATGTCGCTTTTCGTGTTGCGTGTTTGCGTAATTAAGAAAACTTTTAATGCCAAACGAAAGAGCACGTCGAGGCGTTTTAGTTGACCTATCGCACGCCGCTCCACGACGTAAGACGAGCGTGTTGGAGCCGTTTTGCGTTTTGGACCTTCGGGTTACTGTAGCGCGCGCAATTCAAACTTTTGAATTTCGACCTCTCTTAACGGATTTATCAGTGTGCCGAAACCTATTCAATGAACTCAAGATCGTCTCTCTATGACGGAAGACGAGCGAGTTAGATAAGTTTTGCGTTTTAAACCTTTGGGTTACTGTAGCTCCCGAAATTCAAACTTTTGAGTTTCGACCAATAGAAGAACAAATGATCAGTGAGTCGAGAGCTATCCAACCAACCCAAGATCGTCTCCGTACGACGCACGCTGAGCGAGTTAGAGCGATTTCTGCGTTAAAAACGCGAGAATGTCGCTTTTCGTGTTGCGTGTTTGCGTAATTAAGAAAATTTGTAATGCCAAACGAAAGAGCACGTCTAGACCTTTTAGTTGAGCTATCGCACGCCGCTCTACGACGTAATATGAGCGAGTTAGAGCCGTTTTCCTTTTAGACCTTCGGGTTACTGTAACTCGCGAATTTCAAAGTTTTGAATTTCGAAACCTCTTAGCTGAATGATCAGTGAGTCGAGACCTATCCACAAAGCCCAAGATCTCCTTCCTACGACTTACCAACGCCGAGATCTGAGAGCGTGACGGACGTACGCACGCACGAACGCACGATAAGCTCTCGTAGGGGTTCGCCCGGCTGAGGCCGGGCGAACAAGCTGTTTTAAAAAAGTTGAGTTGTTTTCTTAATACAGAGTGGTTTGTGAGTGTTTTAAAGTGGAAAAGTAAAAGAGTGGTTACTTTTGTAAAGTATTTCGAAGCCTTTCCGATATGACGCGCGGCCGCCCAGAGTCCACTATTCATGCGCTACTTTTGGCACGCTCCTTTCTGAGGGGTTCTTGCAGGGCAACATTGGGATCGCCCGGGATTAATTTTTTGAGCAAGACACACGCATTTCTGAGCGGTTGTTGCAAGGCAACATTGGGATCGCCCGGGATTATTTTTTTGAGCAGACGAAGTTGTTCGTAAGACAAGGGTTTAAAAAAACAAAAGCGTTTCTTTAGGAATGACCGTTCAACAATTGCCTCAACGTAAGTTTTCAAACGGTCGAACGAATGCCGCTCTACAACGGAAGACGACCGAGTCAGGGCCGATTTGCTGTTTGAACCTTTGAGTTACTGTAGCTCGCCAAATTCAAACTTTTGAATCTCGACTTCTCTTAACGGAATGATCAGTGCGACGAAACCTATCCAGCAACTCAAGATCGTCTTTCTACGACGCACGCTGAGCGAGTTAGAGCGATTTCTATGCTAAAAACGCGAGAATGTCGCTTTTCGTGGTGCGTGTTTGCGTAATTAACGAATTTTTTACGCCAAGTGAAGAGCACGTCAACATCTTTTAGCTGACCTATCGCACGCCGCTCTGCGACGTAAGACGACCGTAGTAGAGCCGTTTTGCGTTTTGGACCTTCGGGTTACTGTAGCGCGCGCAATTCAAAGTTTTGAATTTCGACTTCTCTTAACGGAATTATCAGTGTGCCGAAACCTATTCAACGAACTCAAGATCATCTCTCTATGGCGGAAGACGAGCGAGTTAGATGAGTTTCGCGTTTTAAACCTTTGGGTTACTGTAGCTCCCGAAATTCAAACTTCTGAGTTTCGACCAATAGAGAAACAAATGATCAGTGAGTCGAGAGCTATCCAACCAACCCAAGATCGTCTCCCTACGACGCACGCTGAGCGAGTTAGAGCGATTTCTGCGTTAAAAACGCGAGAATGTCGCTTTTCGTGTTGCGTGTTTGCGTAATTAAGAAAACTTTTAATGCCAAACGAAAGAGCACGTCGAGACCTGTTATTTGACCTATCGCACGCCGCTCTACGACGTAAGACGAGCGAGTTAGAGCCGTTTTCCGTTTTGACCTTCGGGTTACTGTAACTCGCGATTTTCAAACTTTTGAATTTCGAAACCTCTTAGCTGAATGATCAGTGAGTCGAGAGCTATCCATAAAGTCCAAGATCTCCTTCCTACGACTTACCAACGCCGAGATCTGAGAGCGTGACGAACGGACGGACGCACGAACGAACGAACGCACGCACGATAAGCTCTCGTAGGGGTTCGCCCGGCTGAGGCCGGGCGAAAAAAAGCGTAAAAGTCCATTTATTCTTGTCAAGCCCATTCTTACCACTAAACCCTTCCAGTGCCGGAAGCATCCCCAGTGGAAGTGTGACAAACTGACCCACGAGAGGATGTTTGTCTACAATGATGAGGTGACGAGCGTTGTGTTTGGACCGGTCCACATCGTGGCTTGAACGCAAGGTGGCCTTAGATATGGATCATCTTGAATTCGTTCATTTCATTCTGCGATTGGGTCACAAAACTTGCGGTCATTGGAGTAAAATGTTTAATGTCTCCTGTTAGGTACCTTGGTTGCTGTAACACAACCTGCATGGTACCTGGGACGTTGTGGTGGGGCTATTTGAATAGGCTGAATGGATTTATTCCATCACGGTTTGTTTGGTCGAATCGAATTTGTTCATGCAATCGCACAAACCCGAAACGAAACAGCAAAACATCGGTCCGCGACAATTGACCGCCGCCGACTGACCGTCAGGACAATTGACCGCCGGACAATTGAGCGCCGTGACCGCCGCCGACTGACCGTCAGGACAATTGACCGCCGTACAATTGACCGCCGGACAATTGACCGCCACCAAAAGAAATTCTCAAAATTATGCGCGCGTACATAGCTGAAGTTTGTTGGCAAAGCTGCCTAACGTTGTATGGTCGTTTCAGGTGTCATCCTGATATTTCTCAGCCTAAGCTGAAGCCGAAGCTAAGCCTACGCCTGAGCGAAAGGCAATACCTAAGCTTAAGCCTGACTGCGCGTAGGCTAACCCTAAGCCTAAGCGTAAGCCTGAGCGAAAGCCTGAGCAAAGTCTGAGCGTTAGACTAAGCCTACCCTTGAGCGTAAGGCTAAACCTAAGCCTCAGTTTAATCCTGAGCGCAAGCCTCAACCTAACGCTAAGCGCCTGAGCGTAAACCTAACCTTGAGAAGTCGTTTTCGGAGGAAAACGCCGGCCAACGAAAGTTGTGGGTTTTCACTGAAATGCGACTTCCTTGTTGCCTGCAGTAGTCTCTCGAGTGCTCCACGAGTGAAATTAATGCTGTCTATTTCGTTTGCTGACAAGGATAAGGCTTTCCACTGCAACGATCGTCACGACTGATGGAGTAGACAAATGTAGACAGAGAGGAAGAAACAGACTCTATCCCGCAAGCGTGCCTGATGGAATGAAAGGAAAATTTGTCACATTCTTTTCGCTTTCCATGCTATGTGACCGACTGTCTGAGACGATACAGTGTCGCATGCGTCTAGCAAACTGCGCAAGGGTCAATTAGCGGTCGCACCTCCGTCTTCAGTTCACGTCACGTTCGATTAAGAGCAAAGACTCCACGAAACGCAGGCACAAACGAAATTACTTTTCCGGCAGTCCAACCAAAGTTGACTAATCACTTCGAAAGACGCAGATCAGTCATCATTGCCCTCGCCGCTCTCGCGTTCCAATTTCAGTTGGAAATCACCCAAATAGCTCTCGTCAGAATTTGACACATTCGGGTCTGTTTCGCGTCCAGGGTTCGCTAAAACGTTCAGACTGTGTGTCTAGATAAGGGGGGGGGGGGGGGGGGGGGGAGGAGTAGGAAGGAGGCTATATGTGAGGTGGGGGTGGAAATCTGAATGTAAAGGAGGGTTAGAAATGTAAAAAAAAATTTTTTTTTCAAACCCAAATTTTTTTCGAAAAAATAAATTTTTTTTTTAAAAATTTTTTATTTCAAAAGTACTAGGTCCGTGTACCAAAGCCTACCATAGGGTGCTACAGTGGTGTACGCTATGCACGCAAGGTACTCTCAGCCTCTACGTTGCACGACAGAGTGGTGTAGATGTTGTACAGCAATATTTTAACCAAAACTGACAACAAAATGTGACAACCATCTTCACTTCTGACACTCTGAGCTGCCCGCCGGGCCAAAACTGGTGCAGTTTTGGTCTTCATGATGTAATTCTGCACTTAATAATGAAATGTCATGTTCAAGTTAGCTAAATTGGGGAAGATTTTGCTACCAACATGGTATCTTCTACCCACAATCTAGAACAAAACTTTTTTTTTCAATTGAAAAAAAAAGTCGGCCGACTTTTTTTTTTAATAAAAAAAGCTTTTTTTTTCAAAAAAAAAATTCGGAAAAAAAAACTTTACATCTCTAAGGAGGGTGTTTATTTAAAGAGAAAGGTGGGTTTGGGGGGAGGAGAGGTAGTGGGGAAGGAAGGGGGATAGGGTGGGGAGGGGAGGTGCGTGGGGGTGGGGGAGGAGGGGGAGAGGGGTGGGAGGAGAGATAGTAGAGGAGGGGGGTAGTAAGGGGAGGGGAGGAAGGTGGAAAGATTCTAAGGGAGAAATATAAACTCACCCTCCTCAGACAGCTCTATTTTCACAGCGATTTCATTGGAATGCGGTTGGCACAAGTCGTCTGACGATTCAACTGTTGCCCGCCCAGTCCCCTTGCGTTTCCTCCCGCCTATAGTTAAAAGTGAGCGCACTTAGGCAAGTCTAAGCACTGCACTAAGCACGTATATATACCGGGTATTTTCGTAATCTTAGTCCCATCCAAGGCGGTAGAGCCCAAAAACGCTTCATAGTGCGCCTTTCGCTTCTTCCAGCCTCGAATGCATCTCTCAGAAACGCCGAACTGTCTCGCGGCTCTGGAAATATAATCTAAGATGTCAATTAAAATCTTCAAAATTGAACAACGTTAGATGTGGTGATATGGTGCGAGACACAGCTTGCCCGCCCATACCGCGCAGTTATACCTATCTGGCTTATGGCGCAAATTTCCCCAAAATTGAGCAATTCTTGCACGGTTAGTAACGTATTACACAACACACTAATTTTCTGCACCCCCTATCTCCCTGTTCAGGACGTTTGTCTCTATCATGCATCACGGAAGTGAGAGGAGGGGTGTGTGACAAAACGTTACCAATTTACAAAGATGCACTGACAAACAGTCACAATTTTGAGGCGCTGCAAGCTACACTTAGTGAAACGTGAGAGAGGAGGAGGGGCTCCGGGGGGGGGGGGGGCAGGGACAGGTTAGGTGGAGGGGTGCAGTGGCGGATCCAAGATTTGGGAATGGGGGGGGGGGGGCTTTTGGGCGTATGGGGGGGGGGGGGGGCGGACACACAGTACCCCCACTCCTGCATCCGCTACTGGGTACATAAAGGAAGGGCAGGGGGATGAGAAGGGGGGGGGGGGGCAGGCCGGGGCTCAGGCGAGGTCCAAGGAAGGGGGGGGGGGGGGGGGGGGCTAGGGGTGGTACATCCACAAACCTGCCAGCCGACGTTTTCTCGGCGTAAATAAGCACTTGCAGTTTGGTCTGCAGACTGACTTCGACCCGCTTTTTGCGCGCTTTCTTTTCATTCGACTGGCTATTTTCGTCGGATTTTGCACAATTTTCTATTGGAATTTCGGGCTTTTCGTCGCAAATAGTCCTGTCTTCCATGAAAGGCGCCATCCAATTATCGGTATTCATTTCAGATGTGAGCAGTTCAGAGGTTTCAGGGGTGTCAGTGATTTCTGACTTGACTTCTATAGGTTGTTTCTTGAATCGAATGCCCCGGTGACCCACTTTTCTCTTGCGAGGGGGCTTCCGGCCGAATTCTGAAAGGGAATTTTGGTACTTGGGGGGGGGGGGGGGGGGGAGGAGAATGGGGAGAATGGGGGGGGGGCGGCGGAGAAAGGGAGTCCCATCCCATCCCAACACCATCCCCCCCCCCCCCCCCCCCCCCTGGAGGAGTGGCGAGGCAGCAAAACGACAAAAAATTGCCAAAAGGTGCTACAAGTTCTGGACGCGAAGGAGCACCATTACAGTAAAAATTTCTCTTGTTAACCTCCAAGGGCTCGAACTACCCTCCCCCCCCCCCCCACCCAGATTTTCATCCATTCAGGCATCCACCCCCCCCTCCCCCCAAATCATATGCGAGGAGAATACAGGGGGGGGGTGGATTTGGGGGCGTGCCGGCGGGGCCACGAGAATGAAGGGAATAGATGCAGAGAAATGCTTCAACCAATAGTTCTCAAAACGCACCCATTCTCCTCCCGCCTTCGCCTCCTCTCGCCGCCGCCTCTATTAGGGCTCTCTTTCTTCTCCACATTTGAATCTGGAAGATAACCTTCAAAAATTTGCGAATTTACAGCAATATTGCAACAAAATTCTCCAACTAACCAGTCTCCTGTCCAATCCGTAGTGTCTCACGGCCTCACAGACCGAGGTCTGATCGGAGAATCTAATAGCTTCCAGTTTGAAAGCGAAAGTGAAGCTTCGGTGACTCATTTTCGGACCGCGAAATTCGCCGGAAAAGCTCGCGATTTGGAAATTCATGCTGCAGATTGACTAAGATCGCGCTTCGCTATTCGAAAGCACGTTTTCAACGGCCAAAACTCAAATCTACGGGAGGAAAATACCAAATCAATCGCCACACCACACACAAATGACGTAAGGATGGCACACAATTCGCTTATTTCAGGAAAGTTCCCCCCTACTGGGGGGTAAGGACAGGTGAATTTGTTCGCCCTAAAGAAGACTGATGATGAACAGGCTGTGTATCTGCAGACGACTTTGGGCCCTCTACTACACGAACAAATTCAGCGTGCTCTGTTCACGCGCACGGCGCTTATCACGTGCGCACAACGTACATGCGGAGTACGCTATCTACCACTATCAAAGCGTGTGTGCTTCAGTGCCTGCCACCACATCTCACACAACACAATGTCTGCACTCAGCGCAACGCGAGGGTGGCGGACCCCATGCTCTAACCCCCACTTTGACCGCTCAACCATGCACGCAAGCAGAGGGCTTCACATGCTAACAGAGCTTCTGGAGGTATTAACGTTGGTAAATGCACATTCTGCACTAATGCTGGGTAAGCACTTTGCAGTACACACACAAACGACAAACAAAGAGACCCATAATTTGGTGAGAGTTGGGCACCCATATACAGAGCACGCTGAATTTGTTCGTGTAGTAGAGGGCCCAAAGTCGTCTGAGATACACAGCCTGTTCATCATCAGTCTTCTTTAGGGCGAACAAATTCACCTGTCCTTACCCCCCAGTAGGGGGGAACTTTCCTGAAATACACACCCTGTCCATGTCCACAGAGTGGACACCTTGGGGGGGGGGGGGGGGGGGGGTTGGGGGCGCAGAGCAGGTTTGTTGAGAGGCGACATAGACAGGTCTGCTTTGAAAGGATTGCTGTTGTAGGTGTGGGGACACAGACAGGTCTGGCCACAGGAGGTTGGATGCACAGACAGGTCTGGCCACAGGAGGTTTGATGCATGGACAGGT
Organism: Linhomoeus sp. GSCO2_2; assembly: GCA_030248115.1. Classification (NCBI taxonomy): domain Eukaryota; kingdom Metazoa; phylum Nematoda; class Chromadorea; order Monhysterida; family Linhomoeidae; genus Linhomoeus; species Linhomoeus sp. GSCO2_2. The sequence goes on along the minus strand of JASAMZ010005504.1, from coordinate 5,556 downwards.
CTGACGGGGGTTGCGGCACCGACACATGTGGAAGGCTTGATGTCGACTACGAATTTCAGGTAAAATCCGGTAAACGAAACCTAAATCGCAAAACTAACACCAGATTCGTGTTCTGCGTCCTCGGAAACCCCGGAAACAACTGTCAACTCAATTTTGAAAACTCAGTCCCAGGACCCAAAATTTGACCCACCGGGCGCCGAAATCAGGCAAAGGGCAGCCCGAATCCCGAAATAAACACCGGATTCGTGTTCTGCGTCCTTGAAAACCCCAGATACAACTGTAAGCCTGATTTTCAGAATTTGACCCCAGGACCCAGAATTTGACCGACCGGGCGCTGAAATCGGCAAATGGCACCCCGAATCCCGAAACAAACACCGGATTCGTGTTCAGCGTCGTCGAAGACCCCAGAAACAACTGTAAACTCAATTTTGAAAATTTCGGCCCGGGACCCAAAAATTCATGCTCGACGGGACTTTTGTCACCGCATATCTTTCTACTGGGGTGACCTAGAAAGCTAAAATTTTGCATGGCTATTCGCCTTATGGTAGGCTTAACCGGATCAGTTCGATTGGCGCTCCAGCGTGCACCTGTAGAGCTCGGCCGTCTGGAGCCGTGCCCCGGATCGGTACTCGACGTGACCTTTGCCACCGCGTAACTTTTTAGCGAGACGACTTAGAAAGATGAAATGTTTTACACTTTAGTTCGCCCTATGGTGCTCTTTGGTAGATTGCATCGACTGGCGCCCCAGCATGCACCTGTAGAGCTCGGCCGTCTTGAGTGGGACTTAGCCAAAATTTCGGCCATTTTTTTCATCGGGCCCTACGGCCGCAATATTCAACCGATCTTTACGATATTTTAATACAAAATTTCCTACTACCAGACGATTCTAACGAGCCATAAAACTCTGCTCTAGCTAGTACCGTTCGCCAGAACGAGACCGAAAACCTGGCAATCAGACGAAGATCGGGGAATTTTTCGACAGTTTTTGTTTAATATCTCGGGAATCACTCAACCGATCTGGCTGAAATTTTAGCACAATACTTCACGTTACTATGAACATCTATGGTGAAAATTTTAGCCCGATCGGTTAAGTCTACCTATATGACGTAGTACTAACCCTTAGGCCCCGGGGGCGCACTGGCCCCCGGCCGAACAAATTGGGTTGAGCGCTGACGCGCTCAACCCGATAGCGTGCAGAAAGTACAGTACCCTTTGGAACAGCTTTATGATCAGGGATGTTCCACCGGCAACTCAGTACGCGAGAACAAAGCTGACGATGCGAAGCAAGCTGACAAGAGACTGTGTTGTAATGCAGCAACCAGCTGATGGAGGGGCTTACAACCTCCACCCACTTTGCCATACCACCCACCCTCCCTTCACCAGCCAACCAACCCCCTCCCCCCTCCACCCCCTACACTTTACGTACCAAACCACCACCGCATGACGTGATCCATGTACCACACACTTGCTATTCGCAACGAAGTTGGCATTTCCCTTCCTCACAATTGGGAATCCCAAGGTAGACAACCGATCGGCAACCGAACCGACAACCACGAGACTGTCGTCGTCGTCGTCGTCGTCGTCGTCGTCGTCGTCGTCGTCGTCGTCGTCGTCGTCGTCGTCGTCGTCGTCGTCGTCGTCGTCGTCGTCGTCGTCGTCGTCGTCGTCGTCGTCGTCGTCGTCGTCGTCGTCGTCGTCGTCGTCGTCGTCGTCGTCGTCGTCGTCGTCGTCGGCGTCGACGTCGTCGTCGTCGTCGTCGTCGTCGTCGTCGTCGTCGTCGTCGTCGTCGTCGTCGTCGTCGTCGTCGTCGTCGTCGTCGTCGTCGTCGTCGTCGTCGTCGTCGTCGTCGTCGTCGTCGTCGGGCCGCTTTACACAGCACACTGCACGATGTAGTAGACCAAGGGCAGGCACATAGGTAATCGGCTGCATCAAACAACGTCAGCAATAGATGTATAACGTGTTTCCACTGCATGCCCAACATACTTCGAAATCCTGAGGCCGAGACTTTTCTCTATCGGTCTAATTCCATTCTCAGTAGTTCCATTGCAAAATCATTTGATTCTAAAGTGAAAACGTAGGCTGTTGAAAGCGGTGGCCATAAAAGCTGACCGTCATTGGATGGCAGTTTCAGTTTCTGTGCGACCACTGAGTTAGCCATGGCCGCATGGAAACCGAAACGGCCAACATGGTAGGTATAGCTGCGGCCCTGCGGGTCAGCTTCTATGGTCGCTGAGCGCTACTAAGTCAAGGCAGGGTATACAATGTTGCGGATCCTTTTGGTGGCGCTGGCCATCATTACTGGGTCGGCCTTTCTGGCGACCTATCTCTTCGTCGCTTACGCCAAGAAGCAAAAGGAAAAGGACCACCACAAGACTACTATGCAGAAGCTGGAGAACCCTTTATTTGGCCAGACTGAGAAAGTGAAAGAGGACGAGCCGAAGAAGAAGAAAAAGAGCAACCTGAAACCGACGAGGAGTGGCCAGGTGTGCGATTCGTTAAACATTGTGGATCGCCAATGCTGAGAAAGCCCTATATTTGCCAATTTTTTCGCCCGGCCTCAGCCGGGCGAACCCCTACGAGAGCTTTTCGTGCGTGCGTACGTACGTACGTCCGTCACGCTCTCATATCTAGGCGTTGGTAAGTCGTAGGAAGGAGATCTTGGACTTTATGGATAGGTCTCGACTCACTGAGAATTGCGCTAAGAGGTTTCGAAATTCAAAAGTTTGAATTACGCGCGCTACAGTAACCCGAAGGTCAAAACTGAAAACGGCTCTAACTCGCTCGTCTTACGTCGTAGAGCGGCGCGCGATAGCTCAACTAAAAGGTCTCGACGTGCTCTTTCGTTTGGCATTACAAATTTTCTTAATTACGCAAACGCGCAACACGAAAAGCGACATTCTCGCGTTTTTAACGCAAAAATCGCTCTAACTCGCTCAGCGTGCGTCGTACGGCGACGATCTTGGGTTGGTTGTATAGCTCTCGACTCACTGATCATTTGTTCTTCAGTTGGTCGAAACTCAAAAGTTTGAATTTCGGGAGCTACAGTAACCCAAATGTTTAAAACGCAAATTTTATCTAACTCGCTCGTCTTCCGTCATAGAGAGACGATCTTGAGTTCATTGAATAGGTTTCGGCACACTGATAATTCCGTTAAGAGAAGTCGAAATTCAAAAGTTTGAATTGCGCGCGCTACAGTAACCCGAAGGTCCAAAACGCAACACGGCTCTAACACGCTCGTCTTACGTCGTAGAGCGGCGTGCGATAGGTCAACTAAAAGGTCTCGACGTGCTCTTTCACTTGGCGTAAAAATTTGTTAATTCGCAAACACGCACCACGAAAAGCGACATTCTTGCGCTTTTAGCATAGAAATCGCTCTAACTCGCTCAGCGTGCGTCGTAGAGAGACGGTCTTGAGTTGCTGGATAGCTCTTGACTCACTGATCATTTGTTCTTCAAATTGGTCGAAACTCGTAAGTTTGAATATCGCGATCTACAGTAACCCAAAGGTCGAAACAGCAAATCGGCCCTAACTTCGCTCGTCTTACGTTGTAGAGCGGCATTCGTTCGACCGTTTGAAAGCTTACGTTGAGGCAGTTGTTGAACACTCATTCCTAAAGAAGTACTTTTGTTTTTTTTAAACCCTTGTCTTACGAACAACTTTGTCTGCTAAAAACATTAATCCCGGGCGATTCCAATGTTGCCTTGCAACAACCGCTCAGAAATGAGTGTGTCTTGCTCAAAAAAATAATCCCGGGCGATCCCAATGTTCCCTGCAAGAACCCCTCAGAAAGGAGCGTGTCAGAAGAAGCGCATGAATAGTGGACTCCGGGCGGGCGCGCTTCATTCGGAAAGGCTTCGAATACTTTACAAAAGTATCCACTCTTTTACTCTTCCACTTTAAAATGCTCACAAACCACTCTGTATTAATAAAACAACTCAACTTTTTCAAAACAGCTTGTTCAGTGGTTTTGACAAACCTTGCAAGTAGTCTGGTGATTACCCGCATATACTCCACAAATTCTGAATCCCTTCCAAAGGTGACTCCTCTCCTGTTGTGGCCTCCTGACACTCCAATCGCAAAACTAATGCCGAGTTCGTGAGCGCCATCCCCTAAAACCCCATTATCGACATACAACGCCCATAACTCACGATAGTGCGCAGAATCAGAATTTTGCATCAGCTTTACCATATCATGCAAAATCGTCATAAGGAGTTCAAACATCGTCCTACATAAGCGCTAAACAAACTGCAGATTCGGTTAATAAGCGCCTCCCGAAAACCCAGTACGTTATTGCCAAGTCCACCTCATGACCCAAATTCAAACCCTGATGCGACAGGAATGCTGTAACTCCTGGAATTTTTCAACAACACCTCACCTCCTAGACTGGATTTGCGCCTAGACTCGTTTGATAGCACTTCTTGGTATGATTTGGTAACCCATTTGAGTGCTACAAATGCTGAATCTGAAATCACCAACTTCAATACTAGAATCACAAAAGTCGCGGGAAAGATAAACTATTTATGTTTTAATCGACTTTCTTCGTTCCTTCGCGATTCATGCTAGCCGCTCAATAGAGGCTATACCTAGCTCGCACAGCAGCCTGTTAAAGCTCGTATAAGGATGATAACCGACGATATCTTGATAAATTGACGTCAATATGGGACCCGCAGCGATCCAATTCTTGTCAACCGCTAGTCTCCATTTAGGGCTACAACATTTCAAAAGCTAAGATGTACGACCAGATGCGACTTTTGAGTTATTGCTTGCCCAACCGAGATTTCAATAATTTAGAAATTTTTAAATTTTATGACTTTGCCAGTCATAGCGGCTGAGCGGTTGGTAGCGTGACCCCAAATGTCCTGCACGCTGCCTACCACCTACCAAACACAAAAGTTGTTGGGAAACAAGCTGGTGTGTGTAAAAAGTTTGACCTATACTTTGTGTCTGTTAAATTTTGGTGAACAGTATAGTCGAATTTCATTCGCATAATTAGCCGCATCTAGCGACCAGGTGTCTTGAAAAGGTGTACCACCAATTCAAATGCAGCGATATTACTCACGATACGGTTGCCTGTACAACTGATCTAAAGCTCAGTGATATCGCCGCGTTCGCTATATGGTATCGGCATGATACGACGCCGTTCATCTGAAGTTTTATACCTGTGGGAATACACCACATCGAACAAAAAACTTACCAACCGTTTGGTGTAGTCGTTCTCTTACTAGGAATTTCGTTTGGTGTACGCATTTCTGCGTTATGACGCTTTTGACAATTTGTGAAATTTTGGCAAATTGTGGCGTATTTGTATAAAATTCCACAATTGCAAACAATTTCTTTTGTGTTACAAATTATCCGCGGTCTATGCTCTTTCGATTTCTGAAGAAATTTCGCCGATAATCCATCAGGCGACAAAATCGATTTTCGACTTTTTTATATTTTAATTGCAAATATCTCTAAATTGCAGTGTTTCAAAGCTGTAGAACCATGTCACAAATTCTTACTGGCTTACGACCTTTCAATTTCTGCATTCATATTCGTCAATGAATGACGTTCTAT